>JACXGM010002230.1:0-12559 GCA_016801145.1 Umbra pygmaea
AAACACTCGCGGCTCCCGGCGCTGTGTGAACGCGTTCATGTGATTGGCTTATAAGTAAACAATCCCCCACTTAGGGTGCCTTCTTGTGATTGGCTAAAACAAGGGAGATATCTGATTGGTTGCAGATCATTCCCTTTTCAAAAAAATGCATTTGTGTGTCGAGCCACGTCAGGGGAGTCTCAAAATTCACTCACAAATGAACGGGGTTCACAGACCGCAAGCAGTTTGTAAATCAAGATATATTTGTGTGTGCATCAGAAATACATTTCTGAATCGTGTCCTGTGCATTTATAAATCTTGTGTGCATTTGTTAATTTTGTTTGCTTTTCGGAATTGTGTGTGCATTTATGAATTTTGTGTGCATTTGTGAATTTTGTATGCATTTGTGAATTTTCTGTGCTTTTAAATTTTTGTGTGTGCATGTGTGAATTTTCTGTGCATTTGTGTATCCTGTGTGTGTATCTATGAATCATGTGTGTGCATGTATGAATCATGTGTGTGCATGTATGAATCCTGTTTGTGCATATGTGAATGAGTTGTGTGCATTTATCTTTATTGAGACTGTTTTAGCTCCATAGCTAGGTGGTATAGAAAAGAAAACGAGTGGTAGCCACTTCTACCGGTCAATTCAGTTTAAAAGGATGCTTTTTGAAAAGCTTTTGCTGGCAAACATATACTTCAAAATGACACTACAAAATGAGATAAATGTTACAGTTCATTTTTCAACATCAGCTAAATGGTGTTGGAAACAGACTCTGTAGTGATCTTACCCTGCTTTTCACTGTCTCTTAAGACAATACGATGCTCTTGCAGGCAGGCAAATGTGACAGGTCACGTTGATAGCCTATGACGTCACCTACCGGCAGTATTGCAGGTAGACGAGGCTAACAACTTTACTTCTATATTATTACTTTTAAACTATTTTTATTCTCAAATAATTGATTCACAAGTTATTTTTAAATGCTGGTGGGTAATTTTAAAAAGCATTGATAATTTAAATGGCCACTCAAAAGGGCACTTTGGACGTTCATAGGCAAAAGGACAGGTGCTCAGGCACCCATAGCCCCCCCTCTGCACGTGCCTGGCGATGTGTTGTTAATGGTTAAAGTTAGAATTAGGAAATGGGTAGAAATGTTACATGAAGTGAGACCAGCACATGTTGTAATGGTTAAGGTTAGGATTAGGAGATGGGAAGAAATATTATATAAAGTAGTACCAGCACATGTGTTGTAATGGTTAAGGTTAGGATTAGAAGACGCAAAGGGCACACTGCATAAATGTTTGACTGCACCCACATTGAGCCACACTTCTCAGCTCGAATTGTACTTACTAGCAATTAATTGAGTGTAATGCCAGTACATCAATGATGTCTGAGCTTACTAAAGAAAAATCTGGAAAATGAAAAGATAGACAGGAGAGAGAAAAGGGTGACAATATGTTACCACATTTTTCAAATAGGAAGGTGGATAAAATGTGAGTGGTGGAAATAACCTGTTATCTTTGTCCATATTGGAATAGGCTACGTTTGCTCCGCTAACATTAGCTAGTTACTGAATATCTTCACACAATATTCTGAGTGTTTACATTTTGTTACTCTTTTAGCTGACATTTAATCAATGCAGGCAAACTTTTAGCAAGCTATTGATACTAAAATCAGTTGTCCCTGCCTGGTGCCTGGCATTTTTCCACTGCTGGTACAGTTACGGTACAGATCCACTTGTCCATGCTACACTTCTGTCGCATCGCACCTTGCTCTATACCTATGGGTGACGTCACGAGACTTCAACGTGCCCGCATCCCGGGAAGGCAGCACAGCATTTGAGAAAATGTTGCGCGACAAAAAAGCTGGAGATTCCCAGCTTTGTGCAAATGGATCCGTTGAACGCAATGCGACTATCCAATAGAAGTAGAGCACAGAGGAGATGGGGGGAAGGCTCGCAGTGAATCATTGCTTGTAGATGTGGCAAAAATTGAGAAACTGATTGTGGCTGTAGCCCACAGCTGTATTTAAGGAACACCCATCCACGTACAAATTGAGGGTAGCATCGCGACACCACACGACACCACACTCCAGTCGTGTCGGACAAGTGGATCTGTACCGTAACGGTACAATGGTGTTTCAGTTTCACTTCAGTATGTTGTCATTGGACGTTTTTAAGTTATGTTGTCATTGTACTACGCCAAAGCCACGATTAGCATGAGCAACTCTTTCAGAAGAGCTTTATAACAATTTCATCGTCTCAGGTCAATGGAATTGTTGCCTTAATTTCTGGTGGCATATATAGTTTATGGTTAGTTTTTTATGAGCTAGACTTCAGTATAGGCTGTAGTGTATGCAGTGTGATGATTCTCTCTGACCAATCAGTAGTCTGCAGGTTTTACGTCAACTTTTTGTACCACCTCAGCTCGCTAGGAACCTCAACTGAGGTGGTACTAAAAAAATGTACCTGTTAGCAGGTACCAGGGACTTTTTTTGTAATGGAAAACAAAAAAGGCGAATAAAGTCTGGGCGAGTCAAGGATGCACCATGTAGTGGAAAAGCGCCATATTTATTATAATATAGCTTCAGGCTCACAGCCCTGTCTGCCCATCCCCATATCCCTGAATCAGCCCTACTCCCAACTAAAGGAGGAGGTGACCAGCATTGTGTTGAATGACATGTCAGTTGGCATAACTGCCCTTGGTCCTTGGGATACATTTTTTCACTATTATGAAAATAAGAAAAATTATTAAATCATTTTCAATGATAAGAATTCAAACACAAATTATTTGTCCACATAATGATCATTATATGAAACAACAGCCTATAGTTGTTTGCTGGATTATTGGATGCTGGACAGATTGAACCATTGTGTGACCCAGTCTGTATAAGTGACAGCCAATGTTAAAATAATACCTTCAATTCATATGGACAAGGTGTGTCTCCATGGCTTTGATGCAGACTGCATAAGGATGTTTACTGACATCTAGTCAGGTTTTACTGTATATAATTCTATAGATCATAATGTTAGGGAGTCAGACTTGTAGTCAGTGCCGGTTCAACTCCCATTACTGTACCAAATGTCGTTGTGTCCTTGGGCAAGACACTTTACCATAACTTGCTCCGGGGGAGTGTCCCTGTACTTCTGTACTGTAAATTGCTCTGGATGAGAGCATATGTAAATTATGTACAGTATATTGTGTGCCAATTGTGGTCATTTTGACACAAATAAGCAACTGTAACTTCCTCTATTGAAAATTATAGGAATTTTTGGTTAGTCAAGTGTGTGCCTTAAATATAATTTCTGCATGCACAAAAGGGCTGTCTATTTCTATTTGAAGCTTTGCATTTACCTTTGAGCCTTCTAATGGTGTCTGTCACCCTGAGTACCACTGAAAGTAAAAAAAGCCATTGTGATGCTGGTATAAAAATATCCATTAGTAACATACCAAAACATTTGGCATTAAATAACAATGAATTGGAACATTATCAAAAACAAGGAAGCACTGGTGAGCTCAGCAATGGCGAATGGCCTGATAAACTAAGGAATACTTCTACAATGGATGACTATCCAATGCAATTTTGCTACTTTCAGCACTGCTCTTCTTTGTTTTGTAAAGATTGTTGAAGTATTTTTCTTTTCACAATAGTAGGAAGCAATGTAGAGGCAGAGTGGAAGGGCACAGACTGAGTATGAGTCCTGTGATTGAATCCCTTTCACCAAGGGCACATGTAATCCAGATTCAGGAGCTTAGACCACTACACCAAACTCTGGCACCAACGACACTGGTCTTCTAACCAGGATGTCAAATGGGACAATCTGTGTGAGGACATGCTTACTAACCTGATCAATCATCCAATCAAATTTATTTTATAAAGTATTTTTCACAACAGCAGTCATCACAAAGTGCTTTAAAAGATACCTGGCCTAAAACCCCCAAAGAGCAAGCAACATCAAGTGATGCAAAGTGGCTGCAGTAGGAAAAACTCCCTCATAGGTAAAGCCTATAGGAAGAAACCTAGAGTGGGGCTGGACTCAAGGGAGTGGCCAGTCCTCTTCTGGCTGTACGGAGTGGGGAATCTGAAGGTACACAGCCTATTGTAATAAGGTCACATTGTTTAACCGTGTTCAATAAGTTTCCATAAAAGAAGATAGGAACGGGTGGGCTATGACTACAGTTATTATGTAGCATCAACACAATTCGGTGGTCTTGGGCGGGACGCGCTCTGGAGATGTTCTGCCGGAGTCACCAGGTGGAAACAAGATCACCAACAACAGCAGTGACGTGGACATAGGCACAGTTAGGGAGGCCGAAGCACAGAGACTGGAAGGGGTCATCAGGCCACATAGTCCTGAAGCATGTTCCAAGGGTTTGGGTCCTCTTAGGATCAACATGACATCAGGAACATTAGAATAGGCCTGCCTTAGGTGTAGTACCTTGATAAACATTGACCTTTCAAAATTATATATTTACACTCTTGACCTCCGTCACATATCAATTAAACATAAGTGGGGACTGAGAAGGGAGAGACTTAGTCCACTGGCACATAAACTATTGCAGCATAACTTCTGGAGACTGAGACGGGGGGTCTGGAGAAATGGTCCTACACAAAGAAAACCTTGGGCAGGAGCAAGCAGGCATGTTCAGACCCACCCACATTAGAGACCACACCACCAAAGGGACACCAAATACCACACCCACCCTGAAAAAGGGATGAGTATAGTGTACTCCTATCCTACAAGCGTAGGGTATCATGTGGCAACATGAGCAGGCCAGTCACTCTTTCCCCAAGTGGTGCTGGAGTGAGGATATCCCAGTGGAGAGGGGGGAGCCTACCAGGCAATCCAGCATGGGTGGTTCCTCGAACAGTGCCACCATTCACTTTTAGCCCCCTGGGCCAGATTACACTAGTTCATAGAACTTACCAAAGAGTGGAGTCTAACAATGAGCTAACGTTACAAAGTTAGCAGAAGATAACTTTCTAGCTAGCGCAAGAGTTCGCTTAAAACTGAGTATTCAACACACAGGGTGAAAAGAGTAGCTGCAGCAAAGTGCAGTACAACAAAAAATGTAATTAAATGATGTAAACCTATTCTGGTACATCCTCTAAATTATGAACCTGAAAATAAGCATAATATGAGCTCTTTAATGTGCAGCCAGTGTAGAGAGACTAGAATTAAGGTAATATGTTCAAATGTTCAGCACTAACTGATTTATTTTTTTTGTCTGGGTAGCCAGAAAAGTGAGCATTGCAATAATCCAATCTTGATGTAACAAAAGCATGGATTCATTTTTCTGCAGCAGTTCTTGACTGAAAATGTCGAATTTTTGCAATGTTCAGGAGATGGAAAAAAAGCTACTCTTGAGACATGTTTTACATGTTCATCAAAAAAGAGATCTGGGTCCTGTGTTACACCAAGGTCTTTTACAGTTTTCTTTCTGATATAACTTTACAACCATCTATGTTCATTGCCAGATTCGACAGCAGTTCTCTTTGTTACTTGGGACTTAAAAAACTCAGTATTAAGCAAATCCTTTCCTTTCACCCACTTATTTAGGTCTAAAAAATCGGCTTCCAGGGTATGCAATTTTGGGGCTTTTTCATTGAAACGTACAGCTGTGTGTCATCAGCGTAGCAGTGATAATTTACATTTTGTTTTCCGGAGGACATTACTAAGAGGCAACATATATAGCAAGAACAATAGCGGTCCCAAAACAGTACTTTGAGGAACACCAAAGTATACCTTTGACTTTTTGGAGGACAGTCCATCAACAGATACAAACTGAAATCTTTCCGATAGATAAGCTCAGACCCATGCCAGAACATGTCCACGTAGCCCCATGTAGGTTTCCAATCTGTCTAGAAGAATGTTGTGGTCAATGTTATCAAAGGCAGCACAGAACAGAAGCACAGCCTTGATCGCATGATACTTGGAGGTCAGTTATTGCCTTCACAAGTGCAGTCTCAGTACTATGATAGGGTCTAAACCCAGATTGAAGCTTTTCATAAGTATTATAAGTCTTTAGGAATGCATTGAGTTGCTGGGACAGCACTTTTTCTAATATAGCAGTTTGGTTTACTAACATTTTAGCCTAATGAGGAAGTCAGTAGAGCCTGAGGCTAATGTAAGATATCCCTGCTCATGATGCCTACCTGATCCGTGAGCGATGCTGGTCAATTGACATCACCCACTGGGCCTCCCAAGGACTTGTCAGTGAGCAGCACAGTCAAAACTCTAACGCTGACGATTTTGTTCAGATTAGAGCTAAAATATAAAACCAATTGTTATTTTATTATTATAAACATCAGTGAACCAGGCAAGTTGACTGAGAATAACATATTCTCATTTGTAGCAACGACTTGAGAAATAGTTACAGGGGGAGGAGTGGCAATTAAGAAACCAGTTGAAAGATACGATGGGAATGTTTATGTTGCCATGTTGTCATGAGAGCCAGATTGAAATACACTTATGTATGCAGTGTTTTTGTTTTCAACATCCATTTGTACACATGTTCACAAAAATTACAATGTCTAAGATCAGACATTGAGCTTAGACTGTCCTAAACAGACTTCCACAATTGTTCAGTTGAGTCAACTCCTTTATTTCCAGAGATTTCCTTAACTGACCATATGGTCATCAAAGCTAAAGGATACACCTTTGTGCTAACAAAACTGCCTGTTGCAAAATAAAATCATGTTTACTTCAATGGGCAATGGAGACAGAGCTTGTACTTCATTAATGTTATAATGTGATTTGTGTAATTTATACATTTTATAGCTTATGTTATAGTAGCTAGCCTTTCTTCCCTCAGGGTGCACAACGATAAGACAATTTAGCATTGCTATTACTATTGTAACTATGGAACTGTCTCCCTTCAGCCACATGCAACTCAGACTCCATCACCACCTTCAAAGACACACTTAAAACCCAGTTGTTCAGCTTTGCTTTCCCCTCAGAATAGCTTGCTCCTCCCTCAGCTCTAGCTATCCCTTATTAACCTTTCATATATTATTATTACTTACACTTTAAAATTGAATGTGTTATTATTATTATTAGCTAAAGTTATATATTTTTTTAAATTGTGTAGATGGCAAAGATGTCGACCCACAATATAAAAATAATTCTAATTGATTTTGGGATGCATGGTAATGTTATTTGGTCACAGAAAGAGTCTGACATACAGTAGTATGTAGAGTGGGAGGAATAGGACACAAACGCAAAGTCGAAGAACAAAATTAATTTTAATTTGACAAAACCAATTGGAAAAGATTAATGGAACTACAATGAGTCAAAAAAGAGTATAACATTACACCAAATAACTGTACACATACAATTACATCAAGACAATGAATGGCAGCTAACTCAATACACACAGAGACTAAATATAAGAACTAATGATTGAGTGACAACAGCTGTGTATAGTGCAAACTGAGAAACAGTGATCTATATGCTGGAACTAAGTGCGATGTGGCAAAAACAATCCGTGGGGCAACCAACCTAAAACACAGAGTCTGTATCACCTACACAGTCCAGCCAGGAGGAGGAGACCATTACAGTGACTTAATTTGATATAGTTTTTAAACTTTCTGCACATTTTGAAATTTTTGATAGAACCATATGGAAAATGTTGAGATTTCTAGGTCAGTTGACTGGTGTTATTGACCAGGATAGCGTGACAATTAATTTAGGGTGAAACTATCCTTTAATTTAGAACTTTATCTTTGTTTAAAAAAAAGCCAGAAGAACATGTGTTCTCACCCCATGGAGCCATTCAGTCCTTTTTTTATTGCAGTATCTTGCTGATTGCGATTATAACTATACCATGAACCCTTTTGGTAATAGAAGTGAAATGTAAGTCCAGCAACATAAGAGTGGGGTGATTGATGTGAAATATGCCCTCCTCATTGACTTGGTGAACTCCATTTTCTGCTCCTAATGCAGAAATCACTCCAGGTCTCTGGCATAATGATTTACGATGAATCTGTGTCAATGTTGAACTCACAAACCCCACATAATCCATCTTGCAGATACCAAAGCACCTTGCAGTTGGACTGGAGGAATGCAGCATTCCCATTTCTAAGTGTTGAATCTATTACAGAGCTCATCTGTAATCACTGTGGGCCTCTGTGCCCCACAGATTGTAATTACCTGGATACAGATACTCCCTGACTCCTTGTTAAAGGTAAAAACTTGGCAAACCGTGGATGCTGTGCTTCCAAACTATTGACCTACCAGTATATAGCTGTTTGGGTGTTTCGATGGATGTTAAGCGGAAACGGATACATTTGCATTAAAGTAATAGACCCCTGACCTTGAAGGCACTGCTATTGTTAGTCAGATTTAAAGTTGCACATGACAAATAACTCAAACAATGCATTCTCTCTGAGCAAGTCAAGTTCACTTTCTGACACCATTTTTCTTTTATGAATTCAGACTACATGGCAAATAACAAAAAAAGAATTCCCTCCTTTTTTCCCTCCCTTTTACGTAGTAACAGAGGCACTGACAAAACCAATCCTGTGTGTGATCACGTGCGTTTTCAGCACCCAAATAAGGTTAGGTGGAATCCTATGTGTACATACCAGAGCACAGCAGGTTGTCACATTGTGTCAGTGTCGTGTCAGCGCCATGTCAGCGTTGTGCATCTGTTGCAGTCACATCTCAGAAGACACAGACGACGTCTCTATTGACTTCATCTGTTTGTTTGGCAGCCTGCCTGATTGCTGGTGTAGGGAGGAGTTGGAGACAGCGCCAGCCAGTAATCCCTAGTCACTCTCTGTGTCCATTGTCCAAAACCCATTACTTCACAGTGCAGACATGCAGGAAAAACCCTCTGTCACCACTGCTACTAGAGTGATAAATGTCCATCCGCTGTTGTAATGTTGTAAACAACAGACAGGACATGGCATTCTGTTCAGGCCCACAGTCTAGAGGAAGTTATACTGCCCTGATGAAGAATCCTATCATAAATTGGGGGCACGCTTGCTTTGAGAGTCCAGGCACGTTCTTTGTGTTCCTCAATGATAATCAATGACTACACAAGCCAAATGAGGAAAGTATCACTTCATTACAGTAAGCTGTGATGTTGGGGAAGAACAAACTGCTCAAAGCTAAGAGGGTTGGAATAGGGCAGTGGTATTCAAACATTGGCCTCATGCTGTTTTTTATTCTCTTACTGGTAGTTCATGATTGTTTGATTAATGTCATTATTGGCCAGAGACTCCATTCATTCACTTAAAGGTCTGAATCAGTCCCTGATTACAGAGAAAGAAAAGAAACCCTGAGGCGCGTCTTGTTACTTTCAACATTTTGTACCTTTCAGGTAGCAGTGTGCTACGTATAACAAACACACATCTCTGTAGAGCAAGGAATGACATTCGCTCCTTTCGTAAATGTTTAAAAAGGTTCTTTTTACTTAAAATGTCCCTTGTGCAGTGAAGATTCTCAAGGTCTAAGGTGAATATCTGTGAACAACTGTATCTTGATCTAGACTTAATTTGAGTTAACTAAGACTGCTTGCTGCCTATAGAAACCTGTGGTGGAGGCATTGTTTTTTTTTTACTCCAAATGGAATGAAAGAAAGCAGCAGAGCTGAAAACCTGTAATTATGCCTAATGAGCTTACTCCTTGGTGCTGTAATTTGAAGAGAAATGTGAAACGAACAGACAAAGTTGGTAGTCCCATAGTTTCAACTTTAATGGCCAAGTGTAAAGAGTAGGTGTCACTTTGAACTGCAGCACCACGGCGTAGCAGCAACACACACATACCTGATCAAGCCTTCAAAGAAACTCATTGAGAAGCCGACAGCTAGAATGAGAGGAAGTTAATAAGTAGAGCTTTGAAGCAAACAGAGGATAAACGTTAGCCGTCCACAGACCTAGCTGACCAGGGCTTTAGGTGACCCTTGAAGCCCTGTGTGATTATTATGGACATTTCTGACGGGTGTTTGAAATATACCCTGATCAACACTTTGGACCCTTTTATTGGTGTCTGTCAGAATCTGAGACCAATGAAGCCTACGTCTGGTGCTGTCTGCTTGAAGTCAGTCAGACATGAATAGATACGCGACTCATTTGGAAACATGTTTCGTTTTGATCAGCACTGCCAGGTGATTACTCTAATTGATTGGTGGTTCAATGCAAGGTAGGGAAGGAGGAAAAAGAAAAAGGAAATATTCCTCCTCCGTCACCTTGTACACATCTTGACTTGACTAGCAGGTGAGAAGAATGCACGTAATCAGTACCAGGTCTTCTGACAGGGTCAGAGTAGGCATGTATTCATAAATATGCATCTCTCTCACACAGCAAGAAGAAATGGAGGTGGCCCTTGTTCTGAGCAAAAGAGTAGCTGATGGAAAACTAATAGCACATAAAAAAAGACAGCTCAGCAGGTTTTCATGAGGCCAGCCATTTTCATAAGGCCAGCCGTCTCATTATCCACACGCACTGCAGCACCACAATGCGACTGTTAAGCTAGAACAATTTGGCTGACGTCTCCCGAAGAAGGTATCCAAAGATCAAAGTTGACACCCATGTGCTTTTCATTTAACCTTGTTGACATTCAACCCCGGTCACAGAAACATGTCAAATCATCAATCCATTCTAAACCTACACTGATTTTCTGCTGTTGATACAGATGTACATTGAGATTGGAAAGATTCGGGTCACGATTAGTTAGTTAAATGTTGAGCAGTTGGAACGTCTGAGGAGAGGATCTTTACCACACACTCTCCCAACTCCACCCCCAGCACCACATACCCTCTGCAACATCTTTAATGTCACTTTCTCCATTTCACAGCAGAAGCAGAGTTATATTGTATGAGACCAGCAACATGTCAAGTGATACGACAGCAAGCAGGGAATGTGTGACTGCATGCTAAATACATGTCATTCTGGGTTATGGACCGTTTGACACATGAAGGGATGTTGTTGTGTAACCAGCAGCACGGCACAGTAACACAAGTGGGCCCTTTTGATGCGAAGCTTATTTCCTTAGTGTTCATTTTCTAAGACACATATTGCGTGTTGTAGGCAGTTTGTAACAACAGCTAGGGTACATGTATAGATCACCTAGTCTATGTTGTGTTTGACTATGTTATAAGTCAAAATAAAGGTAAGTACCGGTAGAACTTTTCTATTAAACATTTTAGACTTTAGAACTTTTAGTACTTTGTTCTTGCCCTTGGCTGCGTCTCATCGATTTTACACCGCTACACTATTTGGATCCTTTTCATTCAACAGAGATTAATCATTAGCATAAACCTAAGCTAAAGATATACACTGGCAAAAAAATCACAGTAGGTTACTTATTTGTGAAGGCATGACGGCACACAGCGCGTGTGTCCTGCTTTGAGCCATCTCACACTGTGCCAAACATAAACCCCAGGGTCCTGTTAGGGCACCCCCAGTGTGGAGCGGGATAACATTAGGGAATACAGACATATCATCACACACACACACACCCATGCAATGCTGCCACGTCCACTTCATAATGCGCAGAACAACAATTTTGCCTATTTTTCTGATTGGATACCCTGCTTTAGTTTAGGCTTTGACATAGGGTATAATTAAATGAGGCAAAATAGGAATATCACATTTCGTACAACTGTACATTTTAATTTACCTCATGTAGAGATCGGCTGCGGTAACCTGCAGAGAAGCCAATCCATAGTGTATCTCCCAGCACATGATGTCTGGCTTGGGCTGAGTGTGCAGATATAAAATAAGCAGCTGTCAAATATTTATACAGTTGATGAGTTGTACTAATCTGATAATAGTTAAAACCTAGCTGTAGGTACAGTAAAGCACAAGGAAATGGATGTTGAAATGGTATACCTCAACCTCATCCTCATCCTGAATGCCTCAAAAGTGGACAGGAAATCAACTAAGCTTGATTCAGGCAGCGATTTCCTGTTTAGTGTGTTTAGTGTGATTAGTATGATGGGACGCTTTGGTTCTCAAAATCTAAGGGTACTTTACCTTGATTATCGATTCCCCAGCCGATGTGAGATGCTAGGACTACAGTGGGTTGTTTGAACCCTAACAGCTGATTTGCTGAGAGCTGTGGTATATCAGACTGTTCTGTTCTAATTAGCTGTGCAGTTATTATGGCCAATTTACTTTTAGCTAAGAGCTGTATCAAAGCACCCTGTGAGTGCGTCACACCTTAGAACAGGCCTTAGCTGTGGCATATCGTCCATATTCCACACATCCTCGCTAGCCTCCTGGTTGCCTAATTACCATGCACAAAACATGAACAATACATGTTGTTGCGGTCCTCAATGAAAAAGCTCCATTGATTTTGATGTGCAGTACTGTATGTTTTTCAGAAACAGGCGCAAATGTGTGTGGTTAGTGTCCTGCTGAGAAGACATTGGTCTCACTGACAAGGCATCACAGCCCGAGCTACAGTATGTGTCCGATAAGCACCACTCAGCACACACTGACAACAATACAAGGAGAACAGCTAAAAATCAATAAAGCACTGGAGCTATCTGGGTCTTCATAGGGAGTGGGCGTGTGTGTTCTCTCTGTTGGTGTCTATCATAGGCCCCTGCTCCCTGCTGACTGATATCT
>JACXGM010002230.1:12659-42472 GCA_016801145.1 Umbra pygmaea
TGTGTGTGTGTGTGTGTGTGTGTGTGTGTGTGTGTGTGTGTGTGTGTGTGTGTGTGTGTGTGTGTGTGTGTGTGTGTGCATGAGTGTGTTCCTGGCACCCTGTACCACCTCAAGCACCTACCAGAGCAGGGCCTGTATCCATTCAGAATGTGATGATGCTATTTTCTCTTTTCATACAGTCAAACATGCCTTTTCAAATGTCAAATGTAAGCCAAGGACTGCCAGTATTAATGTGAAGGTTGCGAGATGTGCAGGGAAACAAGGTAGAATGGGAGAAACAGAGGATTTCACAAATCTCAGATCAAAGATGTCTAATTATGTAAATCAGGAATTCTCCAAATGTCAGCATTATCAAAGAGGATTAGGATTTGACAAGGTAAACGACAAATCACCAATCAGCTTGCCAAATCAATACATATGATACACACCATCACTCAAAGCCCTACTTTAAATAAAGATGTAGTTTTAATCATACAGAACCTACCCACTGACAATGAACCAAACATCATTTCTGAATAAATATGTTTCTTGGGGTTATTCAGCCAAAAACTGGTCTTTGCTAGTTACAACATCTAAGTTCCTAGGAATAAATGAATGTTGAACAGGACTACATTAAAATGAAACTGAATACACTAAAACATCATGGGCCCCAGCTATCTTGTACCCTGCACAGCGCAAAACCCGACGCAAGTGTTTTTGCTAGTTTAAGACAGACACCGTTTTCAATTTCCTGTCCAGTGCCCACATTCTTGAAATAGCAAATGCACCTGTGCCCATCTTTGCGCCCATGGGCGTGCTGGTCTTACAGGGAGGTGTGTTCAGAATAATTCTTGGCTTAGTGCTATCTTGAGGCTTTGGAAAGTGATTGCGCCATTGACCAACAAAAAAAATGGTCTTAAGTCAATGGCGCAGCATGTCATTGTTGTTTTAACAGCAAATTAGTCAAATGCACCTAGGCTTATGCACAGCGCGTGCACACTATGCTTGTTACACACAGGGAAGTGCAGCAGCACACAAACATGCAAAAGATTACAAATAAAAATTTTGCAGTGCAAATCTGCCATCATAATAGCAATACGCCAAGGTAAAAACACGCCTGGCTCTTAAAGAGAATGGGAGATGACACTTTTATTGCATGTTACGCCCAAAACACACCCATGAATTAATGAAAACACTAAGTACAACCCTTTTTCCGCCATTACGTCGTGCACTTAGATTGTTAAAATATGGCCCTATTGGCTCTATCTTGCACCCAGTGCAATTTACTTTTTACACCGACACATGTATCATTCCGATTTTGCACCCGACGCACAGTGGACTTTTCCCTCCACAGATGCGCATCGGTAAATTAGGGAATGAAAAACATTCAAAAACACCCGCAAACAGTCAGTGTAATTGAACGAACATTCGGCATACTGGAAATGTGCTTCAGGTGTTTGGATAGGTCTTTTAGGTTTGGATAGGCACATTACAGTCCTCAAAAAGTTGCCACATTCTTTGTGGCTCGTTGTGTTTTACACAACATTTCCATGAATTATGGATGTGTTGATGACATAAATGAGGAAATATTAGAGGACTTAATAAGGAGACATGATGTTGACATGCATGTGCTGTTGCCACTTAACCCAAATGCCCCAGCAGCAGAACGGGAGAGGAGAGCTTATTTGACAGAAGAGCTTAGCTCATCATAGTGATGTTAGACTATATTGCAAAAATATCACCATGCATTCATAACCTTGTGATTCAGTGAGAGTGAGCCCAAAACATTGGAAAGTATGTCATTGTGACATTTCTTTATTTACATTTTGTGACAAATAAAAATCAATAACAATTTGCCGTAGCAATCCGCCATGGAACATGCTCTTTAAGAGAATGTGAGATGATGCTCTGATTGGTTTATTGCACGTTACGATCAAACCACACCCATGACTAATGTAGCTACTTCAGACCTACCCATTTTAGAATTGCCCGAGCTCCACCCACAAAGTTATTTGCGTTTCACTTTTGATACCTGCGTTTTAGATTGTTAAAATAGGGCCCCATTAATGACTACAGGGACATTACAAATGACCACCTTGCTGCTGCTAGCTGTTCACAAGAATCAATGATGCAGCTGTTCACAGGAAACAATGTTTTCCAGTCTAACAAATTGCATTCTGTTTCCTACTTCATAGGGTTCATAGTGCCCTACTTCATAGGGTTACAGTTATCATTTGTGAAACTATTCCAGAGTACCATAATTTCTATTAGGCATTTATCTCCTGCAGGTTTCCTGGCAATTGAGGAATGTGGATCTGGCTAAACTATGTACCAGCAAAATAGCCTGTCAACCCTAGCATTTGTACTCATACTCTCTGCATAAACTGACCTGGAACCAGGCTGGAGACACAACACAGTCACTAACTTTGGAACATTGCTGTCAGAGTGTAAAATAATAAACAGTGTATTAGCTTAGCCTCAATACAGAAACACACATCTAACCTCACTGAAAGGACATTTATCTCTGTCAGTAACAGTGTGATTAGACTTATTAAGAACAGAGAAAGATGTGTCCCACAAACAAAACGCTCCTCCATGTTGACAGTGTTGAATCCCTATGAAAGGTTGTTGTTTGTCTTTGGAGTTAATAGCTTAATATGTATTTATATTATATTGAACTACTATGAAATGTGAATTTGAGAAGCTTGCATCTTAAAAGGAACAACAACAACCTTAATTCACCAGGAGAAGATTGCACCTGTCTGAAACCCCCTGTGGTTTCCAGTTAAATGAAGATTAGATTCGATTAATTATGTCTCCCTGTGGCTAACCTGGGAGCACTGAGTTCAGCATCCTGATGAGGGTGGTGTGTGTGTGTGTGTGTGTGTGTGTGTGTGTGTGTGTGTGCGTGCGTGCGTGCGTGCGTGCGTGCGTGCGTGCGTGTGTGTGTGTGTGTGTGTGTGCGTGCGTGTGTGAGCATGTGTGCGCATGTTTTGATGCCGTATGATGTTAATGAAGGCGATAAGCTCACCCATTGATAGCAGATCTAATTACGGTCAACATGAAAACCATTTTAACTCGCAAACTGTAATTAAATATCTTTGTTACCATGGCTTCTCTACAATAAAACCCAAAAGGTTTTTCTTTTAACTTTGTTCAAAGCTCCTATGTTATTCCTAAATGGCCATTGGCATTCATGGTTCCGAGGGTCATGGATCTTCCTGGACAGGCTGCTGCCAACGGTGTCAGTCACGACACCATTGAACATACCAAGAGGAACTTGAGAACAGACCAAATGTTGAATATTACTCTCCATTTGCATATGATTACTATGGGAGCCCCTGCCCCCTATGGGTTGCTTCCTTATAAATATATTTAAATATATACATATTATGAATACATTAATTGCTCTCAAAACATTGCTAAATACACACATGCATTATGTCTACGGTGCCGTGCCGTTAACACTGCTTTGCATCTCCGGGGACAGGACATGCATGACACATGCTCACAGACATGTCTGTGCCTATCTGGCTTTAAACAAGTTTCCCTTTTTCATCCTTTTCTTTTTTCACGGTTCACCAAAAAGACCAATTGCATCAGCATCTGCCGGCCTGAAGACGTGAGCGTTGCTGTGGGCAAACACCTGGCTGCGTTTAGGGGAGCAGAAGCCGAACCGAAGCCAGATGTGAGCTGCGAGGCACACAGAGCGTGTGATCCAAACCCAACGCTGAGCCCTGAGTCCGGAGGTTGAGCGGAGCCAGGGAAAACACTTCCATCGTATCCAGTTAAAATGATCATCCCTCACGAACATGGAGTACAACTATCAATGTGTGACTTGAACTATCCATCAGCTATCCATTTAGCACGTGTCCATCATTTCTTTTTGAGACAGTGCGATTAGCATTACAAAGACCAAGGCTTTGAAATGGGCTCCAAACATGTCACCACTTATATGTTTTCAAACATACAACAACTAAACAAGCCTACGCGTGGTGTTTTGTAAAAATCAGTGGATGGTTTGATTTACAAAATGACAGAGAGAGAGACTGAGATGGGCAGAGTGAGCAACTACGACAACAATATTATAACCTTTGTCTCTGCCCTGTTTTAAGACATTGTCCTGTTCATTGTTCAAACTTACTGAGTTTGTCTGTTACTATTGTTATTATCCATCTCTGTAATCAATTATTTCATATGTTTACATTGGCAATGTACTCATGTGATTACACATTCCTTGTAAACAAAGCGGTTTCAAATGAATAGAGGAAAAGGAGGAAAAGAAGACAGAGCGAGGTTACGTTTGTTAGCCCCTCTTCCCTCAAATGTGCCAACCCCTCCCATGCTTCACATCTGTCCTCCCTGCACTACCTCCTTTCTCTCCAGCTTCTGGCTCTGAGTCACTTGTTGCCCCAGCAGTAAGGGAGCGTTGAGCTCCAGTCAGCCTCACTACGCCTGCTAGCCAATTAACATCCAAATAAACCCCAAACAGATTTCAATTGATAAATCTTTAATGATACGAGGGATTTTACACAAATGCACACTTGACAGTGCTAATTTAAAGCAAATACAGAAGCTTGATTAAAAATTCCCCAGGCCAGGGAAAAGATAAATGTTTGAATAATTTATCAGATTTAATTGACACGACTGTGATGCTGTAAACAGAAATGTTTTGATGTTCGTAATGTATTTTGACACAATGGAGATTTTGGGACAGGTCCAAAAATAGGAAAAGTGTGCCAGTCAATACAGGCAAACCAGTGGGGGGAAGTGGGGGACTGGAATCTCCTTTTCTGATTTAGTAAGCTGTCTGCAAAGGCCCTAACTAAATGAACTTTCAGCACTCTCTATTTACATATTATTGCAGATCTGTGCAGGCAGCCAGTGAGACCGCCATCGGGTATTTTATAATAACTAATTTGAGAAAAAAAAAAGGTACAGGAGAAGAACCAGGCAGGATGGGGCCTCGCAAAATTGTTCAGCACAACACAATGGTACGAGAGACCTGGAGGCGAGCCTCAGGCAGGAGCACTTTATTTTGACCCAGGGAAGCTGACACTAAACAAGGATGTAAATACGCTGTGAAGGAGGGGGCGCAGCACAGGGAGTCGCTGATTTTCACGGCTGGCACATCTGGTATTTGTCACAGCCGTGTGTCTGGGCTCGGGTGGCGCTCGACACCACAGAGCGTGCACACACACGCACGCACGCACACACGCACGCACGCACGCACACACACACACACACACACACACACACACACACAGTTGTGTACAGCTAACCTCGTGGGGACCAGAAATACCCATGTTACCTAAACTTAGTCCTAACCTTAGCCCTAATCCTAACATTAACCTAACCCTTACCTTAAGATAATCCTAACCTTAACTTCACACTAACCCTAACCCTAACCTTAACCTCAATATCGTTACATTTATGCCTAAACCTAAACATCTTCTAATGCCTAGACTTAACCCTAAACCTACCATGGAATGCCTGAACCTGAAAATACCCTAAATTTGAACCTTAAACCTAATTGTAGCCTTGGCCCTAAATATAACTCCTAAGTCAGAAATTGATTTTGTCTTCACGGGGACCGGCAAAAGGTCCTAATATGGCCATTTTTGTCAAGTATTACTAGACTTGTGAAGACCTCTGGTCCAAATACAATCTGTTAAACCAAAACAAAAACACCCCAGCCTGTATGTGCTGGACTCAGCTGCACCTTCATGGCGTTTCCCAGGAATATTTGTTCTTATAGAAAGAGGTCACTAAGAGTGAAAGAGAGAAAGAAGGAAAGTCAGGAGAGATGGAGAGAGAGAAGAAAAAAGAGCAGAAATAAAGATGGAAAGAGAGAGAGAGGTAAATGGAGAACAGAATAGAAGAACAGCAGCATCGATTAAGGAAATCGATTGATTTCACACTCACTTTTAGGGTTGTTATTATTATTTTCAACTTGCTTTGTTAATGTAAACAAATGTGTCCCTTGCCAATAAAGTAAATAAAGGTGAAATTTAATTTAATTGAGAAATAGAGGGAGATGAAATTGTGCAGTCCTTTACTTAGTGTGCATCACACAGGACTTTCACCAGAGGACATCTTGTTACATAGATAATAAGTAGATGATATAGGGACAACAACATCCAACAATTTGCATGTCTGATGTCACTCCTTTCTGTCAGCCGAAAACTGGTAAACATCAGTTTCCTTTGTAAACAAACAGACTTGTGACTAGAAATGAATACATCAAATTTTGATGGGATTCGCTGTGTTTGGATCTCCCGAGCAACAGAATGGCCGACACCATGATACGATGTACACCTGAATACATGAATAGCAAAACCAGAGGGCCACACTGTTTGTAAGGCTCTGTTGACTGAATTTTTAAAGATGTTATTTTGATTTGACACGAGTCTGTGCTCAGCGGACTGAAGAGAGACAGAGACAGGCATGGAGAGAGAGATCGTTGTACGGTGCGCTGGTCTTTGTGAGGAGAGGCACCATGTCTCAATGGAGTGAACCTTCTGGAAGACACACAACAAGACAATTAGTCTGGTCAGACATCTGAATAGAAGACAGTTTGCCACTAGACAGAAACACACACATGCTGTCAAGCGGGGCGGTGGCATTTGACGTGCAGGGTTTTGTATATGTTTTTTTCATACAGTAGAAATTAGATCAGCTTCAGTCGGAAGACAAGCCTGAGTTGGGTGTGTGTGTTTGTGTGTACCCCACCAGTGATGAACGATCACCCATTTCCTAGCAATAACACAATCTTGGCTTGAAGCGGAGCTGACATTACAACACACCAGACGTTTACATGCTGGAACAATGTATCGCGTTCAGATCAAAGAAATTGTCCCCTTTAAAATAAAGCGCTGGTGAAAGAGGTCTTACTTGTGCTTCATT
Organism: Umbra pygmaea; assembly: GCA_016801145.1. Classification (NCBI taxonomy): domain Eukaryota; kingdom Metazoa; phylum Chordata; class Actinopteri; order Esociformes; family Umbridae; genus Umbra; species Umbra pygmaea. The sequence goes on from JACXGM010002230.1 coordinate 19,545, forward strand.
CAATTCCAATCAATAAACATGCAGTTGGTGTATAAGGTAATCAGGAAACATTTCGAAATAGTACTGACAATGTATCAAAGCCCTTGCTCTGAGGCAACAGCAAAACCCTAACAAGCCAGTTTATTACCGGTAGCTGCTACTGACATTAGTCAAAACCAAGAGAAAGATAAAATGGAATAAGGAATGAATGTAATGCTGGAAGGGCCCTTGGCAGCTAGCTCTCCTCATGCTTTTGATAACAGCACGCTTCCTTCTTTGAAACGATAACAAATATAAATTGTTTTTTAGACATCAAATGCGAGTCAAGCTTTCGCCAGACACAGATTACTAGTGGTTTTCTAATAGAGGGCGACACACTGACACACACAGGCAGGGCTGACACCAATTCAGAAGGAAACGTGTACAGCCTGAGAAGAGCTAATGCATATCCTCTGCTCAGTCCATCTTGGCGCCGCGTTGCCCATTTGGCTGTAAAAAAGTAACACTCCTGGGCTTCATGACCTCTGTATATGAATTACCAAGGGCAACTGGATGGGGGGAGTATATGTTGTGTGGTCGCATTCACCCCATCCCCTTCCACTAATCTAGAGGGATCCATGTTGTCTCCCACCCCCGGCTGTGGTCTGACGTCTGGGCAGCTTGTACTGGAAGCCCTGGGGTTCATGAAAGGTGAAGAGGGAAGATTGAATCCCTGTCTCCTCTTGTACCTGGACTTGTTTGTTTCGATCCCAGGCTCAGCTGAGAGCATGTAGACATTAAAAGGCAGGTGTGCAGACATGAGAGAGAAAGAGAGACAGGGCGAGGGAGGGGTGACTGCAGCCCCAGCAGGTATGTTGGGTGTGTTGGAGGTGAAAAAGATGCTAGAAAAAAAATCTTGTCCAAATAATTTTCCCCTTAAGGGCAGTAAAATGCTAATAACAGATCAAAGAGGTTTGGAATGGAAAGCTGGAGAAATTGGAGTGAATATCATCACAGCTCCTCACCATGCCATAACACTGAGGTACATTTTAGCAACATGTATACATGCTGTGCATACCTCACCTTACCTTCACAACTGGCCTGTGCTGGACAGTTTCTCTATTACCCTCTCCCTCCTCTTCTATCTCTCCCTTTCAATTTCTATTTATCCTTCACTATTTCTCTCTATCTTTCTATATTTCTCTTCCTACCTTTTTTCTCATTCCCTTTTTTTCTGTCCTTCGGTCACTAAGGTAAAAATACAGACCCTTATATCAGTTAGCGCACACAGCCAGTTTGCTTACAGGAGCTTTTTTATACAAAGCGGTGCCAAATTCCCCTGTTACTTGTTGGCGTGAATATGTTTTTTCATAATGATGGTCTGATTTAACTGTACATTCATGTACAGTCATCTACCCAACTTACTGTAGATAAAGCACCAGCTCTGTCCAGTCAAGAACATATACATTTCACACAAGGGAACGTCAAGTCATAATAAATAATTGCCATTTAAAAAAATCTTAACACCTTGATGTGTTTGTCTTTGTGGTCAACTGGTAGCATGATGTCAGCATCTCTGTTATAAATCGCTCATTTTGTGTTTGCGCTAGAGACTCTGTTCTTTTGTCTTTCCTATATAAAATATAATGTTTTGATCACAGTTAAGTGTTTGAGTTGTAAATGCAGCTTGAAAGTATAGAAATAGAGAGCAGAATAATATTCATGGTTTTTGGTTTTGACTTTAGAGCTACATACTATTTTGTTCAGGGACATCAGCAAGCAAGTGTTAACGCTAACTAAGGGTAAGTGTTAAAGCTAACTATGGGTAAGTGTTAAATCTAACTAAGTGTACGTGTTAAAGCTAACCATGGGTACGTGTTAAAGCTAACTAAGGGTATGTGTTAAAGCTAACTAAGGGTAAGTGTTAAAGCTAACTAAGGGTGAGTGTTAAAGCTTACTAAAGGTACATGTTAAAGCTAAGTGTTAAAGCTAACTAAGGGTAGGTGTTATAGCTAACCATGGGTACATGTTAAAGCTAACCATGGGTACGTGTTAAAGCTAACTAAGGGTATGTGTTAAAGCTAACTAAGGATAAGTGTTAAAGCTATCTAAGGGTTAGAGTTAAAGCTAACTAAGGGTAAGGGTAATTGTTAAAGCTAACTAAGGGTAAGTGTTAAAGCTAAATAAGGGTAAGTGTTAAAGCTAACTAAGGGTTTGTGTTAAAGCTAACTAAGGGTAAGTGATAAAGCTAACTAAAGGGTACGTGTTAAAGCTAACTAAGGGTTTGTGTTAAAGCTAACAAAGGGTAAGTGTTAAAGCCATCAAAAAACATGCAGGTTAGGTTTGGGACTACAGATAGAAATTAGCATCTATGCTATAATCTGGCTCATTTACAGTCTGTACAAAAGTTTAAGACTGTTGATTAATGTGCACTGTCCCAAGTAAAATAAATAAACCATATCAAAACTAAGGGTAAGTGTTAAAACTAACTAAGGGTAATAGCTACAAACTAGTAAACTAGTCTGATTCATGGAATATTGGGAACCAAGAAATTTGCTGGAAAATGTAATAAAATGTTGCATCCATTTAAAGGTAAATTACTGTTGCAGCATGAATGACTAACCATGGACAGCACCAGAAGTTTTTTTATGTTTTAAGAATTGGGTATCAGATGGCTAAGTGTTTAGACAGTCAGACTTGTAGTCAAAAGGTCGCTGGTTTGATTCCTGACTGTGTCAAATGACATTTAAGGCAAGGCACTTAAACCTAAGTTGCTCCAGGGGGATGTTCCTGTATGCACTGCACTGTAAGTCGCTGTGGATAAGAGCATCTGCTACATTACTGAAATGTAAATGAATTACATAGTAAAACTGAACAATATAGCATCACAGCTCAGTATACTTTAAATGTATTTAACTGTATTAAATATATAAACTGAATTTATATTTAAAACAATATACCGAAATACAGTAGCTTCCAAAACTGTTGAATTAATAAATGATACATGATATGAATATCTTGAAAAAATGCCACCTGTCAGCTTAATAGAAAATAAGGCCAAAAAAGGAAAAGGAATTCAATCCTTTCCACATGTTTTTAATGCATAGACCTGTACAGTCCAATGAACTACTGTAGCTGAGCCGTGCACTCTCTCAAGTTTGGACCTCAAGGTCAAAAATACTCCTGATTGTTCTTCCCTCTAATCAGGAACTGATTCATATCTAGGAGGCCAGGTGTGTGGAATATCTGGGCAATCAGTGACATGATTAATCAATCAATTAGAACGACCAGAAAAAAAATACAGCAATTACTTCCCTGCTATTCATCCCTGTGTGTGAGGTGAGAGGGGCAGGTGAGAAGCCTCTTAGACCTGAGTACAGGAGAGGAGCTGGATGTGACTTCTTGACTCAGCGTTGCCATGACTACGGTTAATGACCTGTGCCTTCTGACCTGAAGGACAGGCCAATCAAACAGCATCATATAGGGGAACATCTATTACGCCTACAATGATTTAAGTAACAAAACTCTAAAGATATTATACAGCATATACTGTAAACATGACAGTGTTCATGAATAAGAAGTAACTAAATAATAAGAATTACGAATGAAAAATATTGTTTTGTCTTCATCATCTAAAGTAGTTACATCTGAGAAAAAAATGTAATACGATTTATTCCAGAATACGCATAATTTCCAATCTGAGGAGATATGCCAGAAGCTTACAAAGCACTTTATATTGATGTGGATGACAAATAATAATGAGGGGTTAATCTGCCAAAAACGACTATTTCCCTAATCTTCATAGTTCATTCACAATAACCTGCTATTTGAAATCCTTCTCCAATTCACCCTGGTGCCAGCCAGATCAGCAGAGTTCCTCACTAGTATAAAAGGCTTTGGCCCATCTGGATAACAGAGCGCAAGATACATTGAATGCAATAAGAGTCTAAACACAGCTGTATTTTATGGTATGTCAGCAGAGTGTGTGTGTGTCTGTGTGTGGGGGGGGGGTCTTCCTCATTCCACACTTTCTTTTTTTCCAGGACAAAAGTATTTGCCATTAAATGTAAATCCTTAATCTTGCCCTTCCCAAATCCCTCCTTTTTTTCCTGTCCTTGCCCATCCTCTGTTTTCTCTGTGCACAGCCATGTGGGCCTTGTTATTGCCAATCATTTGAATTCCAGCGGCCAATGTCACCTGCTTTGTAATCGGACTGCTTCATATGAGGAATTAGTATGTATATTTAATGTACGCCCTTTTCTCTCTTCTTTCTTAAAATAAGTGTTGAATGTTGCGAGGGAGGAACAGAGAAAGCTACATCGGAAGGTTTGGCTTGCATGTCTGGCGGATATGCCAGCATCATGCTAATAAATGACAGCTGATTTATGCATCTGTATTCTTTTATTTATAAAAAATAGCAAGCAGACCGATTTCTGCTATGAATAATACAAGTGGATCCACTTTGATTAAGGCTTCACTGGAGAGCTGTGCATATTCAGCATTACAATTAAATCTTCTGATGTGAAATAGGAATGACACGCTAATGAAGCGAGCCAGCGAGCCTGAACCGAGACTGTCCAACATCGTTATGGGATATCTTAGATGAAGAGTAATTATACGAGGAACACTGAAATGTCATTAAAAATCTTCAGTAAGTGATTTAACCCACTATTCCTCACCAACACTCGATTCCTCTCTTTTTTTACTCCTCTCCGTTTTTTAATCCTCCCTCCATGCATTTTTTTAGGCCAAGACCGAACAGAAAGTTCCTCTTCAGAAGTTCAGCTGAAAAAAGCCAGACCCTTAAATACGCTGGGATTTAAAGGCGGAGATACAATCGAGTGTCCTAATTTAATTTGGTGCATCAGAACTCAATGGAGATGGTATGTAATTGAAATCATTCTTTAATAAATTCAGATGAATTGGCAATTAGGTCTTGATCATATTCCCGCCCAATGGATTGCAATTGATAGTGGGGTCCTTGAGTCATATCAGTGTAGCCACTTACACATTATCATGCTCACATTTTTATATATTATAATATGAAAGAATGTGCTGTAAAATACTTTCTACTGAAGGGATTAGATGTTGTTTGTACAAAGGTTTAGTTTATCTCATGCTTGCTCATTCAGTCATGTTTAATATGTTCACATTTTAATAGTCTGAGATTTACCAACAGCCTCAGTGTGTTGTTGTCTTAATCACCAGCTGTAAAACAATTAATGAACAACATCATGTTACAATATAATATTAATTACTGTCATACCAATGTATTTGTGCTTTGAGTTTTTTTCCTGTGTGTGTGTGTGTGTGTGTGTGTGTGTGTGTGTGTGTGTGTGTGTGTGTGTGTGTGTGTGTGTGTACAGTATGTGGTTGGTATAGTATGGGTATTTCTCATGTGTTTGGTAGCTAGATGCCAGTAGTTATGCCAAAGGCAAGAATTAATGAATATCAGCAGTTTCTCAACACTTTGTTGAGTTAAGCCCTTGTTTCTTTTGGAGAAATATGCATTTCCAGCATGCATTACTTTACTCACAGCCCATAAAATCCACATGAAGTGAACTACACCTTCACCCAAAAACCTACTGGTGTCATGATATTATGTGACCGTTTGTGAGACATTTTACATTTTGGACCCACATAGACTGTTGTACGATGCTGGGAGCATGTATATTTAAATACCTTTAAGAAATTCAGAAACAAATGTTATTCGGCTATTGTGTATTTTGCACACAACCAAACATAGAGCCTACTTCGTATATCTTAAGGCCTCTCTAATTAGTCTCATGCTATAATAGAAATAACACATTTTGTTAGTATCATTTAAGCATCATAGAAAAATGTGGTATTAAGCTATATTAAGAAGAGCACTTGCCAGCCTAATACAGCTGAAACATTGCAAATATCTGTCTCCCTGAGTTGCTGATAGGGCAAACGTGAGTGGCGTGACCGCGTCCGTTACGGAACATGAAGTCATGGCACAAAACTGGCACCGGTAGAAAAACGAGTGACGAACCCAAACGTGCCTTGCAGCTATGCAATTATTTTTGTACTGCGTCCAATATCAACTCGAGTGCAATGCAAATTATTTAAGACGCGCTTTTCAGGGCCTGCAATTATAATAATGATGATCTCAATTAGCGTCGCCATTGCCTCGGACTATTTAGCAAGCAATTTTGCAGCCTGAGGGCCAGGGTATTCTGAAGAGCTGACACACACTGTCACATCTGAAGGAAGAGAGAAGAGGGAGAGTAGTCTTTGGACGGACACTCAATCAATAAACATGTGACTGAAGATATTTACTAAAATGTCCCAGGAGAAGACAGGGCCTAAATTGACCTAATTGGTCGGTGCTGGCAATAAAATTAGATGTAGCTTGATGGAGTTTAGGCCTAATCCTACAGCTTATACAATACAGTTATCACTTAAATAATAACCAGTATCCTGCTAGTACACTAGCAACATTTTACTAATTGGTGTTTTTAAGTTACTTCAAAAAACTTAAACAAAAAGGTTAATATGTATATATTTTGAAAAAGATAGGCTTCACCTATTAAAAACACAAAAAATAAAACAGTGCCAATACTTTGAATGTGTTTGTTATATTTGTCAGTCATACATGTACATTTGGAATTGATTTACCTCAAGTGTGTACAGTACATGCAAAGATGTCATATTTACCCAGTGTACTGCTCCTTTTTAAAGAATCTTAGAAATTAACTCTGACCTATTTAAGAGCGAACTCTCCATTTCTCCTCTAGATATGAAAGTGACTTATTTTCCCAGCATTCATGTGGAAAAGGTTTGCACCACTACCCCTTTCTTTTATTCATTGCACTGTAAATAACTCCACTTTATGAAAAGCAGCCAGTGTGACTCACGGATACCTCTCTAACCACAACACATTATTATTTCATGGTCTTTGAAAGAGGGGTCTGTAACGTTGCCTTACACTTTAATGTGGGAGCTCTTCTCTGAAGTTGTGTAGTACACAGCCCCGTCCTTGTTGCGCGCCGTATGCAATCCCTCACTTGAATTCACAAACACTTCCAAGTGCATAAATAGCACGAGAAAGACGAGTGTGCCTTGCGAGGTAATGCTCTGGAACACCATTGAGGGAGATAACAGAAGGCATGGCTGCGGCTCAGGCTGAAGTCTTTGGGGGGCGGGGACTGTGTATGCGTGTTGTTCTCCTTTGGCTTCTCGTGGGACACCATACAGAATAAAAACATATGGGCCGGTGTTGTCATTAAATGACCAGCGGACATGATTCAAAGCATCCTAGATAGAATGTCCCTGGCCACTCTTCGGAACGTGTACGAGCCTTTAGAATCCAGACGAGCTAATGGGGACCGAGTGGTCATGGAGGATACCATATGAATCTCAATGAGCGTGTCAGTAAGAGAGCTCCGTGCCCGACAAGGTGGAACCATGACGAGTTGAGCTATCCACTGCCCGCTAAAAATACAGTTCTTTTTTCGACAGCATCAGTCAACACATTTCCATTGAGGATTGCTTGAAAAAGTGACGAGGGAATGGCAACTTTTGAGATTTACCCATTAACTATGGTTTCCTCTGGTCTGTGTTAATGCCCACACCTCTTTCAGCGGTGTGTAGTGCTCAAAAGTCTCTTGTTGATCCTGATAAGCTATTCCCTGGATAAACTATCCCGTAAAGGATTATGATAAACTCTCCACTAACTACAGGCCTGATCAAAGGGTGGCTTAACATGTGGCCCCAGAGCCATTACTGGTACAAGGGGTTGGCTCCTGAGGGCTCTGCCAATGGATTCTCATGTCCCCCTCTTTGAAACAAGACTCTGAGTGCTGCAAACTGGAAGAAAGGCTTGTAACATATACATTAACATTTAATTGTTTCCCCCCCTCATTCTCAGAAGTAGAACACAGTCCTGACATGTAAAAAAATGTAGTGCCAGCTAGATTTTTCATGGATGTAGAGCAAAATATGAGTAGAAAAAAGTAAGAATTCCCTAATGTTGGAGGTAGACATTTCTTTTCAAATCCTTGTTTTGGTCCTTTATTTTATTCAGCAGTGAAAAGCCATGAATACAGAAAATAATAACGGCTGTTACAATTCTCAACCATTACTTTCTAATGTCAGAGAATCTTAACGTATGGACACAGTACACGGTAATGAAAGTATCAAAAATGAGTTAACCTCAGTCATAAAGTAATAAACAAACCGAAAAAAGGTATTCACCAATTACATAAACATATGTGTTTGCTACAGTCCCAATTTACTGTATACATGGGGAAGGGGGGGGGGGTCGGTCTTATTTCCGATTATTAGAGAATGGGAGTAGTAGAAAGGATACATGACTCAACTGCCAGACATAATGCTTCATAAAGTATGCACAGAGCTACAAGCAATAAATACACACATTAGTTTAAGCCTTACAGCTACGCAAAGCAGATGCAGAAAAAGCAGGTTTGCTATCCTTAGCGAGCGATGAGAGAACAGTAAAAAGTTCATGAAATTCAGAAAAGAAACACTGATTTTTTTTTTCTCTTAGAAAAAAGTCTGGTAAATTTTATGGGTCCACCAACATTTTTACATATATGCACAGTTATCAAAATACAGACAAAATCATCCCAGAAAATCCAGACAATCCTAAAATCTAGTGGAGGAGCAGATTGCAGTTCTGGAGGTCTTTCTGGTATTATGTGCAAGCAACTATTTTAGACATTTCTTTTTTATTTTTACAAAACCCATGCAAAAATCTACAGGTAATATGCATTCTGAGCTGACAGTCTGAATCCTTCCCAAAACAATGTAGCTGAGGTATGCATTCGTATGCATTGTACTTACATTTAGGCCATCATCCTGATGATTTGTATTTCTTATATTATTTTTATTTATTAATTCTTGTATTCCAGTCCACCAAATTATTTTAGACATGCATTTTAAAACACAATATTCCCTTACAAGTATTTTTACATAATTATTCTACAAATGTTTGAGGATAACCTATTACAATGCTAATCTTCATCCATGTCTGATGCAGGGAATGTAAACTGTCCGTTTTTCATGTCCACTGAAACAAGCGGAGATAAGTGTTACAGCTCTTGTGGCATTCTAATATCTTGACGTGCAATCTGCTATTTAATTGTTCTGAATTGGTTGTGCAGAGGTAGAACCTTCTAGAAAGCCTTAGTTTTTTGGGTAAGTGGGAGAACCCTTTTTTGAAAGATGCTGCATCTTCATATTTGGTGTGATAAAATTATTATGGACGTCATCTTCAAGTCAATTTGCCGACTCCAGCAAAGAACATAAAGGAAACTCTTAGTTTCTGGACCCAGCATCCTCTTGACGTGGACCTGGCATGAGAAAGAGTGTGTCTGTTTGTAGTGTTTGTTATATATGTTTGGTTATTCTTGTTTGGTTGTGTATCTGTGTGTGCATGTGTCTTGTGCCCTAAGCTCTAGCAGCCAACTGTTTAGCTTGGCACAACACTTAAAAAAAACATACATATGCAGAAAGCAGACACACACTGATTCAAATACAATTACAACTCAGTGCGATATTTGACAGTATTCATTTGTCTGCATCTGAAGGTTACCAGAACAAGGACCATAAAAGCTAGCAGACCCAAAACCCATAACTGCGTGCACGCACGTGAGCCTTGAAAATGGTGTGTATGTCGTTTCTAGAGTGTTTATGCTATAACAACAGGAGGCAGAATCTTGTGTAACTTTGGTTTGACTGAAAACGGAAATGACCATTAAAGCAACAACATCCACTTTTCTAGATGAGATTTAGCTGAGAGAAATTAAATATATATTTTTAGACAATCACTGACTTCTGTTCCTGCACTACAATCCCAAATGTGATATTAAATGTTGGCTACCCTATACAGAATACACAGTGCAGTTAAAGATAGCTTCTCCTTAGCTACCACTGACTGAATCTATATGCTTAAGAAGTTATGAATTAGTGTAGACAATTAAGTATTTCAACTACAGAATAAAGCAAATATCACCTAGAAAAGGGTTCTTTACCCCTTTGAAATCCCTCTACAATGGCTATATTATTTGCTTTTACGTAATAACCAAGCCACTTCATTTCATATCAACTTGAAATTATGACTTATTTGGCTTTACTAGATATTTTTAATGTTTGGTTATTATGTTTTCAGTTTCGGTTTAAGCACGGCTCTGAACAAGCCGCACAGAAATAAGACATGACATGTTTGACAGTCCCACTGAACATTACATATTCACTAGAGTAGAAGAAAAAAAAACATGATGGTTGACGTAAATAAAAAAATAAAAAAACAATCTTCACAACAACACAATTTTCTGCACTTCAATTGAATACACAAATGTTTGTTTTGGTCATGATCCACTTTTACAATTCTGCTGCTTTCTACCAGTCTATCACAAAGCCTGTAGATACATTTCTTCACATCTTTTCTCGTCTTTCTAGTCCTGGCAGATCCTCTGTTTAAATGCCAAGTGGACACTCCACAAGTTAGCAAATTACACATGAAAATCTGTTTATTTCCTTCTTTAATTATCTTCGTACAGGGCTAAATGAAACGATCCCAGAGGTTATTTAGAAGGTAGTTTGCGGAAAGCTTCTCTTCGTAATGGTTAAAGTCACAGAAGGCTGACCAAAGAGTCTGGTGGCTTCTGTCTAAGCTATTGGCCATTGATAGTGTTGGCTTTGGTTTCTAGCTGTTGCCTGTGACTGTTTGCAGGTAGACAAAGCTTTAGAACAAGGAGGTAAAAGAGAACAGCAGAAGAAATATGCAGAAATGCATTTTTTTTCCGTATTGGTTGGTGCTTACACAAACAATTATGTTTTTTCAAACTTTAATATCACATTTATCACTTTTCATCACAAACAGATTTAGACTGGAAGCCTACGTTTTTTGACAGCTGCAACAGTCTTGATATCGCGGTTCTGTTACTGGTGTGACATGGGAAATGGCATTTACAGTTGGTGGTGCCAAAAATCATAATACAAAAATTAATCGCGAAAAAAAAAATATAAAAAAAATACTGTTTTTTTATTTTATTTTAACAACATACAGGCAGTGATACTAATTTCTGATACTACTCCTGTGCAAATGATGGACAGAGCAACAATGTTTGAATTGATCCAGCAATTGTTTCTAACATCAACAACTACTGTGAAGGTTTTTGTTATACACAAACTTAAAACTTCTTTTTTTGGCAGTATATGAGGCCGTTAGCTTTCTACAGAACAGGTTTTTCTGGCTCGTGTTTTTCTCGTTTACCGTCCATGAGCCTCTTTGTTTGTCTGTGTGAATGTGGTGGCCAAGCCATCTCAATGAAACAGGTCTGAAAGTTGTTTTAAAAACCAGACATCTCATGCCTGTTGTGTTCAGTCCGGGACCCTAAAGGCCTGCAACAAACAGTTCCTTTAGGTCTCGTCTTCCGGGTGCATGCTCAATACTCCAGTCCGCAAGTCAGGAGGGAGAAGAGTCAGCTGGGTTCTGTTCTCTTTGTTCTGTTTGGTTCTGAGTGTGGAGTGGTTCTGGTTCTAGGACAGCCTGTGAAGAAACAGGTAGGAGGACAGTGTGATGGAGGTGGAGGGAGGGGCCTGCAACAGTGGGAGGGACTCCAGCAGTCACTCCAGGTCCTCTGATAGGTTGCCCTCCTCCAGCTCTCGGTCGTCGTCCAGTTCCGGGCTGTGGTTGGCTGTCGTCACCAGCGACATCGGACAATCATCGTCGTCCATGTTTAATGGCTCCTCCTTAACGTGGATGGCTGGCCTGGAAAGAAATGGATGAACTACATGATTAATTATTTGTATATTGTTGAAACAGAGCCAACATTGAGTCCCATGGTAATCATATGTGAACTCCTGTTTAATAAAAAAGAAAATTATATTGAAATTTAAAGTTTAGTCTTGTTAAAACCAGAATAAGCCAGGAACTTAAAATGGCAGAAGTCCTGACTTCAGCCTAGACCTTCCAAGGTGTTTGAGTACACAGCTTCGAACAGAGAACATATGTCTGTCTGTCTGTCTCTCTGTCTCTCTGTCTGTCAGCTGAGCAACAGACACAGGTCTTCAGAAGTGGTGAAGTCAGAAGGATCCTCTCATGAATATCTGAGTTGTTTGCTTTCAAGGCGCTAAGGTGCCCTGATCACATATTTTATCACAGTGCTATTTGTTAAAGGTAATTAGAAAGATTGTGAGGAGCAGCTAGGAGAAACAGGTCCCTCAGCACAATAAACCAGAATGAAATCATCTCAAAATCTTGACAATACAGTATGTACTGTAATTATTATAATTACAAAATATCATAAACATATCAATCTTTATCAGAATGATTGAAGATTTAATTTTGAAAATACATAGAATCAGAGAGAACTGTCATTAATAATATAAAAGCTGGCATTACTTATGTAATGACATTACTTGTTCAGAACAGTATGTAACTACATACAGTACACAGTATTTAGGTTGGCATTTAAACATTTTTGATTTCGTAAGCAAGTGTGAAAATTGGTAAACTTGTAGAAAAAAAGACCACAGGCACGCATTACATTCAAACTGGTAGTAAACAATTACAAAAATGCAAAAGAACATCTCAGATATTAATATCTAAAGCTTTTAAAATTGTACAATTCTATCAAGACTGTTTATTGTCAAAAAACTATTTTGTGTCTGTTGTTGACTATGTTCCCCACACCAACACAAACTTGTCAAGCTATTTTGGGGCTATGTCGATGCAACACAGTTGAAGCCATAACCAAAAATGTAAAAGGCAAGGATGTTGACCAGTGACCGACCACAAGCTTGCTAAAATGATAAAAAGCATGACAATGTGCCAATTTTAATGCTTTTATACAATATCGAATAATACTGTATATTTATGGAGCTTATTCACTGGAGTTTTTTGTGAAACAAACCATTCTACATGAAACATCACCTTCAAAATAGGTATACTAATTCGAATAAAATAGTAATATGTCATATATACATGTCATATGTCATATAGTGTGTGTATACAAATATATACATATATGGATATATAAAACACCACACTAAATAATGGAGAAAATCTCATCCCCTTTAGTCCCTGAAGCATGGGGAGTCAAGCTTTTTTTATCTTGTTAATAGAAAGCGCGGTGTGTCGTTAATATGCAGGGGCATGCATGTCGCTCCTCCAGAGGAAAAAACCTGCAGCTAGTCTCCACCATTAATCAACTTCAGCCCGGCAGTTCAGTCGGACACCATGATACATGTTTTTAACTCTAAATGGATGAATATCTTTAGCCACTGTCAATAAAGGCAGTGTGAAGACACTGAAACAGCGGCCTGAGTGGGGATGTGGGGATGTTTCCTCTCCAGAACAACGGAGAGAGTGTGGGCAGAAGTGGGGTTACTAAGAAGAATAATAATGCTGTCACACACAAACAAGGCTTAACATGATCCCGGGCCCTACTCAGGGAAAGGGTTTGTGGCGCCATGATAAATCTGACAAAACCTAATTATTTCTGACACGTCGGATGCATCAGGGAGTCCCTGTGGACTGAGAGAGAAAGAGAGAGAGAGAGAGAGAGAGAGAGAGAGAGAGAGAGAGAGAGAGAGAGAGAGAGAGAGAGATAGAGAGAGAAAGAAAAAAATCCTTATCAAGTACTCTCTGTATTAGAACGTGTCTAGCAGACATCTCCTGGGTTGCCTTCATCAATGGCAGTAGGAACTTTGAATTTGAAAAGAATTTTAAAAGGTACAGATTACTTTAATATTTATAGCAAAATAAATTAATATTCAGATGTGCTTGCTGGAAGGAGAGGCTTTTGCCTTTTCAGGATGCGTGGTGATGTGATGAATATTTCTGTTTCCTTGTCAACCCACAGTCTTGTGGTGGGGTGTAGGGGCAGAATAAACACAGTTCCCACCTCCAGGTGAGAGAGAGGAAGGAAACATGTTCTCTTGGTTTCATTTATCTACACTCATTTTAGTTATGTGGTAACACTGTTTAGTAGAATTTGTTGTCAAATACAAACGTGAAGCAATATCACATATTCATATTCACAGCTACGAATTTAATGAACAGCCCATTTTCATTCATATTTATCTTATATTAAGTATATATAAAATAGTATATTGATATTTCATATTTCCCTCTGTTAACGTTTTAGTAAATAACATTTTGTATATGTTTTGGCAGGCCCTTTTAATATTGTTAGAAATAGGAGCCAGTTGTATTCATTATGTTCTAGTTGGTTTTGAAGGAAGTATTTGTATTGGGAGGCAAATGGTTCAGACTGTGTTGAGCAGCACAGCCATTAGACACGATGGCACAACCCTTTCTTTTCCTCAGGGACACAGGCAGAGCTCACAGCTTTCATTTGCATGAATTATAAATCACTAACATGCTTGTCTGTTTGGAGAATTAAAAAAAGAAGAAGAAAAAGACCTGAGTGAAATGATTAGCCCTCGTCTGTGTTACAGTGGGTTGGAGATCCGCTGGATGAGTCATTTAGCTGTTAATGGCTAGCTGGGCTGATGACGTCTGGACAAAATGCTTAGGCTCAGGGTCTGATAAATACCAGCTATGGTGTGTGTGTTGTGCGTGGGTGGGCGTGTGTGTGGTTTATAAGTGTGTCTTAGATGGAAACTCATCATCATCATTGAGAGATTATCAGCGGTAATCACATGCTGTATGAGGTATGTCAGAGATGCACATAACACCATTATCTATGTGTTGTAAGTTAACGAGGCGCAGGGGACCTTCACAGGATGAGGTGACATCCGAGCATCCCAACTCATTTCATATCTGGAACTTTGGAGAGTTGTAGTACACATGTAGTAGTTAAGATGTATGACAACATGATGACATACAGTACTAGGTATGACAACATGATGGCCTCACAAAAAAATTCTAACTCTAACCCTAACTCCTTTTACCATAAATCTAAAGTAAAAAACAAATAGTAGCATTTTTCTCTCAAATGTGGGGAGGAAAAAAAAATCAGATTTTTCTGTAGCATTGTCCTACTTTTAACCACAGTTTTAGAACGTTTTTTAAGCCAATTATTTATCTTACAAACAGATATACAGAAAAAATGATTAACATGCCTGGTTCTCACCGAGGTGCTTTTTGGCTGATAGCGTTGAACCTCCACCCGTAGGGCAGAATGGTCTGTCTAATTGTTGAATTCACTTGGTTTCTGAAGTTTTCCCTGCTCTCTCAAGAGGACAGCTTGGGAGGCTGTGTGCTCTTTAGTTAGCGTTACTCTCCCTTCACAGCTTGTGCTCTTTAGTTAGCGTTACTCTTCCTTCATTATTAAGTGCATCCCAGAGAAGCCACTCATAAAAACACATTTCTTCCATTTTCAGGATGTCGTGGCCGTGTAAAGATGGCGGGCAGCAAGCGGTAACGGAGGGGGCCATCTCCACAGCAGCCAATAACACTGAGGCAGGGCCGTCTGACCAGACAGTAGGGAGAGAGGCTCTGGTTTTGCCAGCTATTAAAAGTTAAACAATCAGAGCAAGTGGATACACAGGGATTTTGTCCAGCTCTGCAGATCTGCCCCACTTAACATCCCTCGTCCTGGCCCATTTCCGAAAAGAATAAACACATCCAAACAAACTAATGATTGGACATGACCATATCCTCTAAGAACACTCAGTTCTCTTTCTGGATACAGAACTGGCTAAATTCCAGGTTCTTCTACAGAGGTAGTTAGCGTGTTAGCTAATGTGGCTATGTTGTACCTCCTTGATTTTCAATGTGAGCCAGGCTAAGGAAGTGTTGGGCAGATGGAGGAAGTAATAGCTCAACATTAACCAGTATAAGTGCTCCTATCTTTAATGCAAACATAGACCACAGTGACACTTGTGTTGTCAGTGATTGGAGAGTCAAAAATGTGTTACATACACATTCCTGAAACCCACAAGTCATACATTTTTTATAACCCTTCCACCCCCGACTCTCTCGGCTCCATTAAATGAGATGGAAAGGCAAAGATTTTAAAGTAATTAATGACACAGTTAGCTGCTAAATATTAATAGGGACGGTCTTGCATAAAATATAACATCTAAACCCCTACAATGCAGACACTGGGTGTAATTAAAACCGAATGTGTAATTATCTTCTTTTTATAGGTTCTAACTGTTACAACTGAAAGCCAAATGTAAACCTCACGTCAGGTGTGTCATAATGTGTCACTGAAACGAAGATGTCTTTCAATCGCTGACATATGCAGAGAATTTCATAGTAAAATTTACATAACTGTCAAATTTGCCCCTGCTATACGTTCCAATGTGGTGAAAAAAAAAAACCATTATGCCAACAAAAGATGGAATTTGGAGCCCACTGTTCATGTTCAAGCCCCTGGCACGTGATGCTGACTGTCCAGGTGAATACACTAAGGTGGATGTAAAGCTGCCGTGAAGTGTCACTTACATGTGTCCCTGTGGGGAGTAACCTCCTGGGCTGCCGTGACCGTTGGTGTCCAGGTGATCTAGCGATCCGTTCAGGTCGTCGTGGCTGGACTGGAGCAGGCTCGGGGGGCTACCGCCCATTAAACCATGAGGGCTACCACCCATCAACCCGTGGGGGCTACCGGCCATCATTCCGTGGGGGCTACCCGCCATCATTCCGTGGGGGCTACCGGCCATCATTCCGTGAGGGCTACCGCCCATCATTCCGTGAGGGCTACCGGCCATCATTCCGTGGGGGCTACCAAGCATCCCAGGGGGGCTACCGCCCATTAGCCCGGGAGGACTACCTCCCATCAAGCCAGACGAACTGCTGTTCATCAGACCATGGTTACCCAACAGAGGCAGGGATGTTTCAGCCAATGCTGCCTGGGGGGGGGGCAGAGGAAGAGAGGGGGTAGTGGGTGGTGCAAGAGGTTTTTACAGATTATAGGCTATCAACCAGATAAACCTCACGCTCACAGCATTTACTGGATGCTTTCTAGAGGATTTAAATTGCCATTGATCATTATGGGATAGTGCTCCCTGATGGTTTCTTCCACAGTAGAACTCCACATAATGAACAATTTCTGATCACGAAGCTGGAATTCAAAACATTTTATCACCAAATACACTACCTCGAAAACAATAAAACAAATCCCTGACCCACGTGCCTCTGTGCATTGAAGTTACATACTGACATGTGTTTTTGTTGTTGCCATCAACACCTTGCTGGCTGGGCGACACTATGAAGCCAAATCAATTATGCCACATTGGATAAATATGAATGTGTTTGCCATTGAATTTGGCTGCTGTCAATGTGAGGCTGTATTCAAGCTGAGAGAGCTGGTTCCTGCTCTCACCACATGGTGGCCTCCGCTCACACTGATATCAACTAAACAGATAGAGAGCAGCTACGGAGGGAGACAGAATGAGAAGAGAGCTGGGTCATTTAGTTTCACTCCACTTCAGCCACCTTTCTTTTCTCCTTCCTTTTCTGACAATCAAAGACAGTGTTGTTTGTCTGAGGCCTTGTTAAGAACTCCTCCAGTTTCAACCAGGTAAAAACCTCAGCTAGATGCCTATAGTAGTCACCGTGGCTGAAAAGCTCTTTCCAATTGTCTGGGTGTTTACCTGTAAACTGGCGTTCAAAGCTGCGCCGTAACCCAGGCTCGACGGTAGGTTCTTCACAAGCGTTGGGCTTCTACACCAGGAAACACAAATAAACAGTTTGAAATAAACACTCTTATTTTCTAACAATTCATTATATGCCACTTTTCAGATAATGTCTAATGTTGTATTTTGGTAAATATCTAATCTAGATATGTACTTTAGTATTGAACATGAAAAAGTTAGAGAGTTGAGTGGTGAAGCTTTTTAAATATGTATTACTACTAAGAGATGTGACCTTAAATCATCCTGGAAAGCACGGTAGCACTTAATCAGACACCATAATGTACTACACAGGTATTTAAAAAGGGCTGATTATTAGTGGTAATACGGTACAGGCCCCAGAAATAGGAATGGAGTGTGAGTGACAGCTGTGCTCTAACATACCCTGTTATCTTCTGAGACCTCCGCTTCTGGTACTCCATCTCGTCCACCGTCCACACGGCACCCTTCACGTTCTCCACACGCACAAAACACTTGTGCAGACTGAGGTTGTGGCGAACAGCGTTCTGTTGGATAGAAATGTGGAGAGAGGGGGTCAGTGAAAGTGTTAAAACATATTTATTATCCACCTAAGAAAGGAAGGGGGGAAACATATATTTTTTACCCTTTTCTGCTCAACATTCACGCACCATTGATTTAATTAGTAAAAGTGAGTGGGTGCGAATGCACTTACAAGTCAGACACAGTACATATCAATCAGAGTAAGTAGGCTAAAAGGAGGTAATCAGCATAGCGAATGGCTTTTGGTGACAGAAGTGCTAATGCTGTGGCGATCATGGTGATGTCACTAGCAGCGTCTACATTGGGCTCTGCTCTGCTGTTCTCTTTGGCAACACTTTTGAAGAGGAACAGCTTCGGAGGAACATATTGGGGCCGATCAGTATCCCCAGACAACACAGTGACGGTGTGAGCTGTGGGGGTAGACCAGGAGGAGATACGAGGTGAAGGTTTTTAGCTGACAAGGCTATGTAATGTACGTATCTAAAAAGTCTGGGCATGCTGTCGAGACAGGAGTCCAATTAATGATCCGATCATGACACCTTTTTGTTGTAATATTACCATAACCCTTAAAGCAAAGGCAAACCAAGGCTTGTTATTAAACCATCCTGAGAATATTAGTGCATTCATTATATATATATGTATATATATTATATATATATATATTTATATATATATATACTGTATGTGTGTGTGCGTGTGTGTAAAATGATAATCAACAAAATAAATACAATATTCCTCCCCAATATTCTGAATAAATCATAATTAAAACATGCACAAAAAGCCTACAAATAATAACCTTTGCTTTAATATCACCCTCTTTCATATGCATTATTTCTTCAACGACATATACTGCTTTTTTCCTCTAAGAAAAGGGTCCCTCAGAAGAAGAAAAAAAAAACTCATAAGCAGATCTTCGCATCTGACCTGAAAATCCCGGGATTTGATTGATCTTAATGCCCATGGCTCTGAATATGATAATTTTAATATTAATGAGCAAATGAGCAGTTTTATTATGCATGGTATATAGTTAGAACTAATAAGCTGCTAGGGAGAGAGGAGCTGGGGGGGCAGGCTGGATCCGCCAGTCCTACAGCTGAGCAGACCAACTGAGATATTAAATCACCTTTCATTTCTTTTTATACATTCTCCGTTAATCAAATGACAAGCCCATCACAGATCATCCCACTAATGCCTTATAAAGGAAATGTAAATCTATCACCTGGTCTTATTGGGAAACAGAATATATTACAAGATTCCTTTTTTATATCCATTGTGCACAGATTTCTGTTAAACCACCGCTGGACCAGATTTAAACTTTGGGTCAAAAAATAAATATAGAGTAGATGTCACTGAATAAGTCCAAGAAGCAAACAGGCGACTACGTGACAGGCCGGAAGAGTCCGGAGTGTTCCGCGGCACACCCCTTGTAGCTCAGTAATCACACAGCGACATCATTTGCATCCTGAATCCAAATTAATTCACTTTGCTAAACCTAGTGCTCTGAGATGCTTTGCATGCAGATGAGAGGTTCCAGTCTCCAGATGCCCCCCCCATCTCTCAGTCCTGAGTATCCACTATGCCCAGTGGCTATTACCAGCTAACCAATGCCACCGCTACACCAAACGTGTTAGGGAAGGAAGGAGAATACTTATCAGCAACACACACGCGCGCACACACATCTACCAAAACACATGTATCAAGAAGACATTTTAACTGTGCTGGTGAGACAATGACCGCTGTATAGGCCGGAGATACAAATGAGTCCCTTTTGTTCAGGTAAATAAACTATGTTCTCTCTCTGACAAGCCAATTCTCACTCAGGTTTTTCTTTAGTTCTAGCTGAACGGCCACAACCCGCGGTCGGACATGCGGCCTGCCCGATCGTCGCCATGAGCTATGGTGTGTGTAGAGGAGCGCACTAAACACGAACCCCTCTGCCACAGTGCCGGCCTTGCTAGGCAAACAGCCATATTTCAGACTAATTAACCAACGATATGCAAGAGAGGGCGAATGGGGTTGGGAGGGAGAAGAGTGGGAGAGAGAAGGAGAAAGAGAGAGACAGCAGAAAAAGTAATCCGGTGCCTGGTAACAAAAGGTGCTGATGATTGAGTGGCTGCATTGTAATTAGCGCGTCAGGCCCAACTCGTCTCCGCCACAGCCTCGCCTATTAATTGCACCAAATTAGAAAGCGATATCAGAGGCAGAATTATTCTTTCACTTGTCATTTCAAGAGAAAGAGCCAGAGAAAAGCTCGCTCTATTCAAGAGGCTGTGTTAGAGGCGGGGGGGGCACTAATCTGTTGATGTCAAAGTAAATAGATGTTCCTTTGGGCGGGTCTTTCAGCAGGTCTGGCACAAAGACGTGTCATGGACGTGAGGAAGCGGTGTGCTACAGTGGTGTTTGAGGATTCGAGGTATGTACCTTCCAAGTAGCAGCGTTGCGCCGGAAGTAAGCGAACGTGCGCGTGAACCAGCTGTAGATTTCATTAAGCGTTAGCTGCATGTCGCTGGCCTCCATGATAGCCTGAAATGAGATGACATCAAATAATGCTTTACCAGCTAGGCAGCATGACACACACTCTCAGAGCGGCATGCCATTCAAGCAGCAATTAATTTTAATCTAATCAGCCAGAGTTAATTCATGGCACTCACCTGTCTTATGAGCGTTGCATAAGTAAATGGGGGTCTGACATCGGCGTTCTTATAAAACTCATAGTTTGGGGCGATCTCTGGAAAAATAAATACTGTGTCACCACCTGAAATAATTGGTAAATTTTATTCCTCAAGGTATTGGAATTCGCTTAGGGTTTCATCAAATTAAAACAGGCAGAGAGAAAGAAGAGGGGGGGGGGCACATCAAATCAGCATTTTCCATGTCTAACAAAATGCATTTTTAATTCATCTCTCTCATGAGAAATCTTAAACACTAATACATCCATACAAAATTAGATCAATGTAGATATTTAGTATGAACTTGAATAATTTATGCATCGTTCATACTAAATACCAGAGTAAATATAAACATCAAAGAAAGGCCTTTTTTTTTAATGCAACGAGCTTAACACATGGAAAGTCTCAGTGTAATAAATATTGTATTTTTCCCCCCACTTATTTCAACTTAATTAACAATCAACATGTAATATTTACGCTCAGAAAATGTGCAGCTCTATTTGCATATAGATTGACTAAACAGAGATTTTTTTCCTATTGAAATCCAACTGTTATTCCATACTGGAATAAACACAATAAAAATCACAACATTGAAGTTAACTACGGCAACATTTAGAAACATAGACCACTGGAAGAAATCCAACATTATACAATTGAACCGTACTAATCATTAATCCCAGTGGCGTCCAGAGCATAGTGTAGAGGGTCTTACCTGAAGACAGCTGCATGGAGTATTTGTCCGAGTGACGTCTGCGCATGGCGCCCATGCTGGGAACGTTGGCGGCGCTCAGCAGTGACGGGACCTGGGGCACCTGGGACATGGGCGTCACAGGGGCGCTGGGCGTTGTGGGGGTTTGAGGTAAGTTCGGAGGGGACACCGACGGCTGGTTCTTTGACATGGTGATGCTCGACACCAAGTTCAGCTGCAAAGGAAGGACAGGGTGGATGAAGGATGAGAGAGATGGAGGGAGAGAGGGAACAGGGCTCTACTTTACATGGAGCTCTCTGACGAATGGGAGAGCATTTTCTCTCTACAGCTCTACAGCTGTGTCCCCACTAATATGCTCTGTTAGAGGAAGCAGACAATCTCCACTAATTACAGGATGAAATTGAATCATAAGAATTGTAATTAGAGCACGTCGTTAACAATTATCTAATGATCATCACTCCGTGTTATCCCAGCCACCATCTTTAACCCACGAAAAAACAGTTCACTTCATAGTGTGTAGTAAACTGTGTGAGGAGGCCAGACACCTCCGAGCTAGAGTTGGCCGGGCCGCAGCTTAGGCAACCCTAACCACTTCTGGGATACACAACAAAGGCGATGTGCCTGGTGGCCCGACCTCTGCTTCATTCTCCCTTCAAAAATCTGACCAGAGTGTCACCTTAACTCGCCGCTAACGCTAACCGAAACCCGTCACTAATCCCTAGAACTTTTACTCAAATATTTATTTTTTTACCTCCAAACCTTGTGATGTGAAATAAGGGCTCCAACCAACCAGTGTAAATGTCGACCCTGACCTTTGTGTTCGCTCAGTTAATTTAGGTGGAATGGTAGTGGCATTATTACAGATTCAAACCAAATTGGCTTAATTACTGAGGGGGCGAGTGGAATGCTGGGAAATGTTGTGAAATTAAAAGTGACTGCAGATCACTTTTTTTTAGAGAGCGAGAGTGAGTGAGAGCCATCGACAATCAAACAGCTGGTGCTGACAAATACAAGGAGATGTCAGGCTGGAGAGTCTGCTGTATGTATGGGTGGTGCAGATGATCATTATGGCACCAGTTAACGTTAATGACCTGCCACTGGGACGGACAGGCTGGGCTGACTGACAGCTAGCTAACTCCATCATCTTAGTCTGAGCGTCATGGTACTGCAGGATAGAGGGTTCGATTCCTGAGACCAGCAGCGAGCAAATAATATATACATGCATTACTGTGAGTCGTTTGGTATACAAGCATCAACTAATTGGCATTTCTAATTATTTAATTAAACACTAACTAGTGAGTTGACAGGAGGACTGTTCATAATACTGCAGTCTGTATATGTCAGCTGTTGTATTAATTAAAGTTTACTCTACTAAGCATTGGACATATCACCATATCACCATTATGAAAATTAATCTAATCATGTGTGACTGATTAATAATAAGATGGACAAGACATATCCATCACTGACTAATGTTCTGTTAAAAAACATTT
>JACXGM010002231.1:0-11147 GCA_016801145.1 Umbra pygmaea
TAAATACAAAATGGAGTGAGCAGGTGTGGTGAATCATGATAATGAGTCCGGGTATGGGAACTGTAGTTCTGAGGAAGTATGACTAGGGAAGCTGTAGTCCACAGGAAGTAGAACTGGTGAATGGGAATTGTAGTTCAGAGCGGGATGGAATAGGGAAGTGGCAGTGTCCAGGGAAGGGGAACTGGGAATCGTTACACTGTTGAAGTTGTTACATATTGAGCAGTAATGCTAGCTAACAGAATTATCATTTTGTTTATAGTCACTACTCCAATAATTCACTTACTGTAATAATAATAGGTACTCTACAGAGTCAGGTTTATGGCAGTGATCATCGTATAGGGGAATTATTTATTGTTTACTGGTTGGCTATGATTGTCCTAAAAAAGTTATAGTTACGAAGTGTTACTGTTTACATCTAGACGTTGTAAATCTAACATTTTCTGTGTACTACTTTAACAACCAAATCCCTTTTTGTATTCCAGACAATATTGAGTGGCAGCCTACTGTTTTGGAGTGCCTGTTGTCTTGAGACAAATACACTTTTGCTGATGGACAATAGAAATACTAAATACTTTAACCATGTAAAGATTTGGATAAATGTTTAAATACAATTACCTCGTCTTAAATAAGTTCTAGCTCGATAAAGAAATTAACATTTGACCTCAGAACTTCTAACTAAATAAAGAGAGATATCAAACTTATGGTGAACACATTATTATATGGATGAACACATTGTATAGCACGGGTGTCCAACCTTGGTCATTGAGAGGTACTGTCATGTAGGTACACCCCAACCACACATAATGTAGCTTAATTTGGTTTATTGCCAGCTAATTATTAGAATACATTGTTGAATGAGGATTGGAGTGTAGGGAAGCCCTGAAACCCGAGGCAAGAAAAAAGTTATTTTTGCCCAGAGACTACTGTAAGTTTATCACTTGTTTTGTAGTTTTTACTAAATCGTTCAAATGAGATACTAAATCGTTGAAACGAGATAAACTTAGTCTCTGGGCAAAAAGGAAGAAGAAACAACTTTTGGCTCAAAGCTATTGGTTGAATTATGGCATTTAGGTGTGACACAAGACCATAGTTAGGAATGCAAACACTGGTTGTATCCAATAGCAGCGAATCAACTAATTCACATGCTAAAATATCTGAAAAAGATCTATGTATATTTGTAATGGAAGATCATGATATCATGCTTATAAGTTAATAGCACGATTACTTTAACCAAATGGCTGAGCTGATTGTTGAGTGTATGGCTAGGTGTCTTCTAAAACACAGAAATGCCTTTCTCATGACCTTCAAATTAAATGTGAATGATTTCCTCAATTAGTGTTTTTATCTGTTTATCTGTTTTTACTTTTGTTTTTTATATTGTTGTATCACAGGGCACATGTGCAAAAGTGTCCCTGCGCTGAGCTTGATTTCCCCTATATTAATAAAGGTTTAATAATAATGGCATAGTGATCACAACATGTGGGTAGTTACAGTTTTTTAATTATGTAAAGGTATTTGTTTTAAAACCGAAAACGGACATCTTGGTGGTTCTAGTGTTAAATGCACTTATACTGAGAACACTGTTTCTAGGTTAAATTGATTTACTATAGTCCAGTGGTCTACAACCCTGTTCCTGGAGAGCTATCATCCAGACTCTTTTCACTTTAACCCATATTTAGCACACCTAATTGACTAATTAGCTGGATGATGAGCTGAATGAAGCAACATTTTTAACATAAAAATGACAAATCAATGAGAAAACCCCAACTGTTGCACATTTATTTTCAATGAAAGACCAGGAAGCGGAAAGTTCGCCTGTGAACCAAAAAGCGAAAAGTGTGGGAGCAGGAGGGATTTTCATCTTTGTTTCCAAATGTAATGTTGAAGTGGACAATAAAGAGGGCAGGTCCAGTGATGGTGGTGTTTGCTTCAGGTAGGAATAAAAAAGTCCTCAAATAAAACCTAAGAACACAACTATTGTTGTACGTTTACTGCAGCTATGCTTTTTCTGCTTCACCTTGACTATTGCGTGTGTGCCTGGTGATGTAGTATTGGCTTGATCTTTTTCTCAAATCTGTCTGCGCTTGGATTTATTTTTTAGTCTACGATATGGGAAGGGTTTATCAATGTTAATAATAATAATAATAATAGCCTAACAATGCAGTACATTACAATGCAGCACTAGTTGGATGCTTGAACAATTAGAACCCACTTGCACGTCCAAAGTGAATAGGATGTGCAAATAAAGCAAGTGTTTGAAGCAAAATAGATGCTGGAGAGGAGCCACTGCCAGGTCTGTGTCAGGTTGTGGCAAACATCATTCCAGGTGAGGGACAGGGGTGGACTGGCCATCGGGTGGTTCGGGAGTTTTCCCGAACGGCCGGTCCATTCTGGGCCATCATATTTTAATTTGACGGCCGGTCGCCCAGTTACAGTCCTGGACATATTAAAACAGGTGATAGTAGGCGTAAATTGACTGGCTGTCACATTCGCAGGCCCGGCCGTCAGACTGGGCAAGTTTAATACTGTCATTTTAGAGGGGGATGCAAGCGTTCAAACGGCCCGCCCCTCCCAACTTGGACTCTTCCACTTTCTGTTAAATCTGATTGGCTCAGCCTGACCCTCGCCTGACAATTCTTCCCTCCGAAATTACACAGACAGTATTGTTAATGACACACATAGAAAACTGAAAATGTCAATATGAAGAAAAGTGGTGGTGGAGATATGGGCGGCTAAATCGAGAGATGCTGCAGCACCCCGAAGCAAAATTGAGAGAGAGTTCCTTGGTCATCTCTATATTTAGATGAGCTACGGGGGATACTGAGAGGGTGAGTGACGGACGTGGGGAGCGAAAGATACAGTGTGCGTTTGCCAACGGGTAGTGCCGCACCAGTGCGAGCGTGCCACCCCCGTCCTTGCCTGCTGCTCTATTCCAAATTCCTGGGCCAAATTTTTGTCCCAGTACATCCCTGGTGAGGGATGTCTTCATGGCAAACCTCTCGGTGGAGGAAGCAGTACCATGGCAGCCGACAGAGTTTAAAGTCCTCTTCATGATTTCCCCACAACAGCTCTGAAGAGCATGACTATCCTTTTTTGATGTCCTGAATAATTATATAGGTTTGTGCCTTTACTTTGTTCAGTTTATTACTGTAAAATAATCAGTAATTTATTCTTGTTTTTATGATAAATGGAGCCAGCCTCCAAAAGTAATTAACCAGTTCTGTGAAATTTTTTCTCACACAACACTGTACAGACACAAACTATGTTCTTATACACTAAAGTATGTTGGTTGTCTTTACATTAGAATAATAATGTTTCATATAATCTAGCTATGGAATAAATAGCATTCAATACAAAATGAAAATGTCTCATACATTGAAATCAAGTTATGTGATAAAAGATTTGCTTTGTTGTGCATACCAGGTATATAGTCATATTACAAAATAATTTAGGCCAAACGTGAAATAACATTATGAACTGAAAAATGTACAATATGTACAAACTATGAACTGCTCACTGCCAATATCAGCTGTTCCTTCATGTTGAATGGGGAATGGGAGTCCGGATGGGAGTTTATATCATATCACGTGACTTCACCAAGTGACAACAGCAAGCAGGCTCCTGATTGGTTAATGCAGCGTGAACAGACAAATTTGCGTTTTTGCACAAAAGCACAAAATGAAATCACTTTATCCCGCTGTGCAATTGACGCATTTATCGCGCCAGATGCTCAATTTGCCTCTTTTGAGGCACGTCAATGAGGTGAAATCGCGTACATCGTGCTGCGCTTAATGCGTCAATTGCACAGCGGGACCTCCAGACGCATGTAAACACGTCTTTACATTGGCTTAACATGGAAATCACTCTCTTCAAATGCTTAATTCGCATTTGGTCTGAATGTAACATTTGGCTTTTTTTGTCCGTTATGCGGTTTATGAACATTAATCTAAACATGCATTGTCATTCTAGACAACCAATCCTGGTGCGTCTAGCTTCTTGTTTAAACAGACATTTAGATTATACAAACAGACATTTAGATTATACATGTATTGCTAATAATATATATTTTACATTGGTTGCACAATATATATATAATTTTAGTTTATATGCATGCATTCACACAGATATTTAGATTTAGCCTACTTTTAGATCAGCCATAAAATATACTAGCTAGTCTTCAGAGCTTTCCTGGATATAGCTAGTGTGATCCTTTCATATGTGAGCAGGCTGGACCAGGTAATGAATGAGACCCAAGACAGGAAGAATGCAGATCAATTCTTATGTAGTTTTCTTTCTTATAACTCAGGATGTTCCAGTAGGACAAGTAAACAAACTTAAAATTACTTTAAATTGCTAAAAGAAAAGTTGGCTGAGCCACGGGCCTAATTACTGTTTTAAGGAAAGCATCAAGACACAAGGATTACAGAACTATCTCCCTGTTATCCCCTGTTGTAAAATAACAAACCGTTACTCCTTTTCTGGGAAGAACTGAACCTTGCCGGACTGGGCTCATCCTCGCCTCCTTATCAGTCTTTTAAGTCGTGCTCTTCGGCTCTCCACTTGCGTGGTCACTCTTTTTCTCCCCAACTAGCCAAGTTTTGTGTATAGGCTTTTGGAATAGTTTAGTTTTTGTTGCCTTATTTAGTATTTGCTAGCCTGCCATCATTTAGTTTTTGAGAGTGCCTTCTTGAGTTTGTTGTGTTTTAGTTTACCAAGTATAGGCGCATCTCTCTGTTTTTCTTCATAGAACTTTTGTTTTGGTTTTATGTATATGTAGAGGTATTAATAAAACCCCTTTATATTTAACCATGTTTGGATATTTGACATTTCAGAGAGACATCGTGACAGAATGACCCAGCCTTTTTTCAAGGCCAGGCATGAGCCTTATGATAGAGTGTACGGACTGAGACTACAAACATCCTGCTGGGAGGACAGCAGCTCGGATGAGGAAGAGGTGGATCTTCTGTGGGATCTTGATGGCCGCTTCGCCCAGGATGGCTGCTCCACCCAAGATTGCCTATGTCGCCCTTCCCAAGACGGCCGACATCGCCCTTCACAAGACGGCCACCAAGGACCAGCCAACCCCCCACGTGCTGATTACATTTAACTATTCCCTAACAAAAAACGGTTTGTTCAATGTGTTACTGTAGCTCCAAAGAAAGTTAAGTAAAGTCTAGCGATGGGCCAATACCAATTTTATGGACATGTACAAGTACAGAGTATTTCATTTTTGGTACTTGCCGATACAAGTACCGATACAAGTACTTTCAATAACTATGCCAAATGTCACATTTATCAAGCTAATCTGCTATTTCTTAGATATTGATCAGCCAATTTAAATATAGGCTACAAAAGTAAATTTTCCTACATATTCAGAAGAACATCATTTGCATTGCAGGTCAAGAATTTGAAATATTTATTACACATGTCAATAGTTTAGTCTTCTTCCCTAATTAGATAAAATGAGAGAAACACCTTTGTTGAAAGTGAATGCAAAAGTGGCATGTTTATGTTTGATTTTTTCACTAATCATTGCAGACATTTTATGTAAAATGAGAATGTCTGTTTGAAGTAAATTTCTCCAAACAGGGACGGATAATGACCTAATCATATAATATTTTGTTAAGAAATTTAATTCATTTATTATAATCTGTACACAATTATAGCTGTACTATAACTGTAATCTATTGAACAAAATTTAAATAGGTTACATCGTATTTCCTTTAAATTATATTTAGTATGTAAACTATTTTATTATTCACCCAGATGCACCGCAGGAGTGGCATAGCGGTTAAGGTGGCTTTCAGTAAATGTCTACATCAAAAGTTTGACTCCCTGCAAAGGCATATGTTATTTTATCTCAGTCTATTTAGAGGACAAATTCAATTTGTATACTAGCGTATCACTTTTGTGAATAATCATCTAGGCTATATTTGCGAAGAATCAATGTACCACACAGCTCAGCAGTGTGTGGTAGGGATATGCCCAGAACAATTATCATTCGTTATGTAGGAACTAACAAACTATCGGTTGTATGCTTTTACTGATGACAGAAAGCACAACTGTAGTATCCATTTCCACTAGAAATTCAATTGTTATAAACTTTAGAGACAAAACGTTCTTTATATGCAAGTTTCTGCTGTGAAGAAAGATGAATGTCGGCCATGATTTCGGCTCGTTCCGGGGCGGTCCCTAGTTTGCAAATAATGGTACTGTGAGCCTCTTAAAGTTAACCTGTTACAAGTTGTTCAGTCTGCCCATCGCTAGCAATGGATACACAGAAACAACAAAAAATGTGTCCATGTAAATTCTGGGCGATTTTTTTCATATCATCAGTGAGATACTGG
Source organism: Umbra pygmaea (assembly GCA_016801145.1). Lineage (NCBI taxonomy): Eukaryota > Metazoa > Chordata > Actinopteri > Esociformes > Umbridae > Umbra > Umbra pygmaea. Next base: position 6,348 of record JACXGM010002231.1, read on the forward strand.
GTGCAGATGGCTCAGTGGGTAGGGAGTCAGACTTGTAGTCAGAAGGTTGCCAGTTCGATTCCTGATTGAGCCAAATGTTGTTGTGTCCTTGGGCAAGAAACTTTACCCTAATTGCTCGCAGGTCGTGGCTGTAAATAAGAAATTGTTCAGGTCAACTTACCTGGTGGACCTTTTTTAATTTAAAGGTTAAATTAAAAAAATAAAAATATTTTTTTTCAATAAATACAGTATGAACACTGTTGTTGGAGTTTACATGTAAATATAGCTCTATTCATAGTGTCGCCAACGTGTTGAATCATTTGCTCTCCGAGAGAGCAATAATTACAGTATTGTTTCTAATATAGCTAGCTACATTTCGTCATGTCCTGGTCCACAGTCAGCACAGAAATTTGACTGCAAACGTAACGAATGATGATTGTTCTGTGCATATCCCTACCATATTACACACTGCTGAGATGTGTGGTATATTGTTTCTTTACAACTACATATGATTAAATAAAAGTAGTAACGAACAGTGTAAAGTTGAAAGTTGAAGTTGACTAATATAGCCTACTATAACACCATAAATACACATTGGCGGCGCGCTGGAGTCGAAACCTGGTTGCCGGATTAAGAGACTTTGTCATTTCCACTACACCATCAAGACCGTATAAGCACTTCATGTTTTCAAACGAGTTGAGTTTAAACGTACAATATATAGTTTTTGGCCGCTAGGGGTCTCTCAATCAAAACAATAGCACGATGTTGGGATGTAGCGTAAGATCATGGGTTTTGTTATTCGTCAATGACAACCTTCCAATCTACCGTCTCCGGCAGAAAAAAATGTTCACTGACAAAGTAATATATTGTTAAAAATATTATAAATTATTTACATTATGTTTGGCGGTTCCCTGGAACTTAGAGCAACTACAGCAGTCAAAGGTTGTATGACGTATGTATTTTGTTATTGTTTTGGAAAACTATAAACTATATATTGTACCTTTAACTAATTATACTGTGTAAGGTTTTCTAAATGAAAAGGTATTTTAAATATACAGTAGGCATTTTACATGAGACAGTTATATTGTAGGACAATAGTTTAATGACTAAAGCGCTACAAATAATACATTTAACTTCAGAACGTAGTTTTTTTAATGATAAAATAATCTGTAGTCTACGTGTTTAAGGGAAATAATTTGGATGAATGTGCACCCTGGAGCCACCTGGCAGCTATTTGTTGCATTGTTTTCTTTTAAAAACTGCCATCAAAATTCAATATACTCAGTCAAAGTGCGCCTCGGTATACCGCGGTATAGCTCCACCCCTTTTTTGCAACTTTATCGTGTGACATCTGTATTTCATCATCTACTAGGGGACATAATTGGAAGTGTTTCCAGGACCCTATCTTAATATATAGCTTTGTAGTTCTTTTTCAAAGGGGATGTAGAAAAAAAAAATTGAAAGTAATTGTGCATTTTCTGTATTTCATCTTGTGCCATATTCACTGTGTACATTTCTTCAAATAATATTTTATATATCCAAACAAGTCAAAGTCTTTCCTTTTAAGAAATATCAACCATATGTATGCACTTTCTTCTGGTCCAGTGTAACAATAGGTTAACTTTGGGTATGTTTTTTTAGGCAGAATTTGACAGTGAGGGGGTGATCCTTAACAGGTTAACTTTAAGTCTCTCAGGAACGTCTTGTAAAAAAAACTAAATGTAAATGGTATAGCATAGGATCCAGATTAAGAAATATGTTCATAATGGGAGATTGATTGATTTTAGTACAGAATTTAAAAAAACACAATACACAATAATAATGTATATTCATGTCAAAGATGCACATATCTATTTCTGTAAGTGGTGGCAGGGAGGTGTTTTATATTTAGTCTCAGTACATTAAAAGTATTCTTTTCAGTTACAAGAGGAAGGAGAAGGCTAAGATTTCTGTCGCCCTGTCCTCCCAAATCTGTATGTCCTCTTTTAACTGTAAGCCATTACTCATTGTTCCATCAGCAGCTCACAGGATCTGTAAAATAATCTACCAATAACAAACATAGATTTTAAAAATAACAGCCATGGGTATTGAATGATCATACTCTTCCCGAAAACATATTTGGTTTGGATTTCCCCTGGCTTCAAGTCTGCTATTCCCTCTGTCGTCCCAACCTTCAACAATGCTTTCTCCTTTTCTTTACCCTTAGTAAGATGACACTGCTTTTCTCCAGAGTGTGTGTCTTATCATCTCACAATCCTTGAGCATATTTCTAATGGTTTTCGCCTCAGCTGACCTGTCTCCGGCTTGGGGTACACTCAGTGGAATGGCTGGATATTGTATAGTTCTTCAGTCTGATGTTATTCAGTCAGTCAAAATTAAAATCTACTCCAACCAAAAACATTGGCTATGGACCAGTTTTGATGAGCTGATTAAGAACAGAATTTCTGCCTTCATGCATTGCAAGGAAACTGATGATATGAGCAGCATGAAGCATCACAAATACAAACTGTGCAGTGGAATTAAAACGGATGAGCAGAAATATGGAGAAAAGTTGGAGGGCTACTTCAGCGGGTTGGACGCAAGAAGGATGTGTCAGGGATCCAAACACAATTGCACAGTACGAAAACAAAACAAGCCGGTGGACAACACGGTGGACATCACAACTCGATGGACATCAGTGCCTAAACTCCTTTCTCTCACATTTTAAAATTCAGGACTCTGAGCCACCTACAGGTGTGTTTAATAATAGCAAGGGCCACACCCTGTCAGTCACCATGGAGTCCTTCAAATGTGTTAACCCCTAAAAGGCTGCTGGGCCTGATGGCATCTCCGGCAGGGTCCTGATAGTGTGCACTCACAAAGTAGCAGAGGTATTCACCTAAATCTTTAATACCTCCCTCCACCAGGCTGTCATTCCACTCTGCTTCAATAAATCCACAATCATCCCAATTCCCAAGAAGGGAAAGGTGACAGAGCTGAAGGACTACCATAACGTAGCACTCACCTCTGTCATCATGAAGTGCTTCAAGAGGCTAGTTATAGATCACATTCTCTCCTCCCTTCCCGATACACTGGACCCTCTACAGGCAGATCCACAGACGATGCCTTTGCACACCACTCTCACCCATCCGGACAAAAGGAATACATACAATAGGATGCTGTTCATTGACTAAAGCTCAAACGTCAACACTATTGTGCCCTCCCAACTTACAATTGTAAGTCTAATTTCAACGACAATGAATTGACCTACAGAGAGGAGGTAAATGCACTGGCTGCATGGTGCCTGGTAAACAAGCTCTCTCTTAACATCAAGAAAACAAAAGATCTGATTGTCCACTACAAAGTGAGGAAGTCCAGACATCCTGACCCTCATCAATAGCAATGCCGTTGAGAGTGTCACAGATTGCTAATTCCACATAACTAAGAAGCTGGACTGGTCACTTCACCCATCCACCATGGCCAAGAAAGCACAGCAGCATCTGTACAAGTGGCTGAGGAAATGTTGCCTGTCCCAAAGAGCTCTCACTGTTTCCTACAGGGGCACCATCGAGAGTACACTGACAGGATGTATCACTGCTTGGTATGGAAACTCAAAGATGGCTCTGCGGAGGGTCTGACACTCAGCTGAACGCATTTGATCCCCTCTGTCCTCCCTAGAAAATACCTCTGACACCAGATGCTGAAGTAAGGCAAAGAAGACTTGAGCCACCAACAGTTCAGAAGCATTCTGTCAAGAACCATCACAGCTTTTTCCCGGCGATCATCAGGCTGTACATTTGCATAGATTACTAACATGGTGTTACAAGCCATCATGAACTTTTTCTTGGACAATTCCAATCTTACAGTCAATTACACAGTTGCCATCAAAGTCAAAGTCGTTTATTTATCATATGCATTGAATAACATCACATCATCATATGCAGAGAAATTCTTTTGACATGGCTCATCACATCTATGCAGTGGGCTTAAAAAGATTTACAACAATATAAAGAATTTTGACAATAGTAATAATAATAATAGGCTATGTACTCAGCAGTGATCTGGAAAATGTACAACAGTAGAAGTAATAAATATTATGAATGGCATGGAAAAATGCTTTACAAGGTCCATTTGAATTCCTCTACATCAGATGTAGAGAGCATAAAGTGACCAGAGAATGTTAGTGCTCAACAGATGATTTGTGATCAGTCAGTGTTCCATGTTGAGCAGCCGAATGGCCTGGGGGAAAAAACTGTTTTTAAGTCTGGTAGTCCGTGCCTTGAGGCTCCGGTAACGTCTACCAGACGGCAGCAGTGAGAAAAGTTCACGGCCTGGATGGCTGTGGTCTTTTAGAATGTTCTTAGTTTTCCTAATGCATCGCTTCAGGTAGATGCCTTGCACGGAGGGGAGCCTATGATGCGCTCCGCTGACTTCACCACCCTCTGAAGGGCCTTATGATCAGCAGCGGAGCAGCTGCCGTACCAGGCTGTAATGCAGCCTGAGAGGATGCTCTCAATGGTGCACCTGTAGAAGTTAGTTAAAATCCTGACAGACATGCCAAACTTCTTGAGTCTCCTCAGGAAGTATTGGCGCTTTTGGGCAGTCTTTGTTGCCGAGATTGTCTGTCTGGACCATGTGAGGTTGTCACTGATGAACACCCCGAGGAACTTGAACTCTGAAACTCTCTCGACTTCAGCTCCATCGATGTGTATGGGGGCAGGACCCTCCCTCTGCTGCTTCCTAAAGTCCACTATCATCTCTTTTGTCTTGCTGACGGTGAGAGAGAGGTTGTTGCTCTGGCACCAGGTAGCCAAGGCTCCTACCTCCTATCTGTAAGCAGTC
>JACXGM010002231.1:11247-48273 GCA_016801145.1 Umbra pygmaea
TTAATTGGGGAGGACGGGCTCGTATTACGCTCAGAACCGGAGTGAATGGAATGTGTGCAAATCAAAAAAACAATTGGTTTTGTTCGTTGCGCACCATTCCATTCACTCCGGTTCCGAGCGTAATACGAGCCCGTCCTCCCCAATTAAGATCCACCGACCGCGGCTGTTGGAGATTAGACCTAGGATGGTTGTGTCATCAGCAAACTTTATGATGATGTTAGAACTGTGAACAAAGCGTACAAGAGGGGACTGAGTACGCAGCCCTGAGGGGCTCCAGTGCTCAGGGTCAATGTGGAGGAGGTGAGGTTGCCCATTTTCACCATCTGGGGTCTTCTCAGTAGGAAGTCCAGGATCCAGTTGCAAAGGGAGGAGTTAAAACCCAGGGTCCTGAGCTTGTGAATGAGCATAGCAGAAACAATAGTGTTGAATGCCGAGCTGTAGTGCACAAACAGCATCCTCACGTATGTGTTCCCTTTTTCCAGATGGGAGAGGGCGGTGTGTGCCGTCCTTTCTCTGACGTGTCTAGGTTCGTTCTTCTTTCTCACTCTTCTGTGCATCTCCGGTTTGATTGACAGTTCTCACAATCGTAGTTCCACCACTTTAGCAAACCAAATGTCACACATTTGGCATGTAAGGAAATGGCTGCCATAGTGGTGAAGAAATCAAGGTTCCACCAGTCAGAAAAGTCAGATTTCCAGCTAATGATTCTAATTAGATTGTGCACAATATAAACCATATACTTGGAGCTTTAAGTAGCAAAAATTCCAAGGTGCCCCAATCCAAAACCTGGAACACATTTGTTTTTTCCAACCTTTCAAACCAGCATACAACTTGCTTTTGTCATACAAAATATATATTTTACGTACCAAAAGCAACTGGGCTTCACAATTTTTGCGTTTTCTCAGTGAAAGACAATGCAAATCATCATTATTTCAAAAAGTTGTTTCAAGCGCATTCATCTGCACAGAGCCATATAATCTTATGCTGTAGCACTCGTGCTAGCTTGACCCTGTTCTGCCTGAGTAAAAGAGCAGCCTGAGGAGCAAGACAGTCAGATAATTATGTCATAGACAAATTCTAAAATTTCATCATTATTCCTGTGAGGTCTAAGGGTTCTACGGCCGCGACCCTCCCAGATCCGGGAACACCTGAACGCAGCACTATCGTTCATTACAAATCACCGGAATTCTAATGAGCTGTGCTTTTCCCATGTGTATTTAAGACCCGAACGATGTCTATACTGGTTGTGAGGTATTGTTAGTTTGTTGCTGCATTACTGAGCGTTTCTTCTGCCTGTATTATTGAAATTCTGACCTACACCTACCTTTGTGTTTTTTGAGTAAGCCTATTCCCCTTGTACCGTTGCATGTGCCCTTTTTGGATTACGAACTATATACCTGCTCCAATTTTCAAATACGTCTAGTCCTTTTGTACTTTTGTCTGTACCTTACCGGAATATGACGCCTGCCTGTACCATGTTTTACTTTATTGCATCGCCCTTGGATTCATTAAACCTATGTTTGTAATATCAAATGGAACAGTTCTTTTGGGTGGCTTCATAACAGAATACCTCACCAAAATGGATCCCGCGGACGTTCAAGCCCGTCTAGCCAGACAGGAGGAACAGTTAGAGAATTGAACCATAATCTCCAGACGGAACTGGCTTGTCGAGGAGACATGCAGGACCTGAACCGCTACATCTTTATGTCCATCTCTGTCGACCGTCTCTTATCCAAGCAGCGATTGGAATCCCTGTCCACTGCTATATATCACCATTTGGCTGGGTCCCCACCGAGTACTCTTATGGATCTTGAACCCATGCAGCTAGGCCAGTTGTCTATCTCTCCCATGGAACGTCAAAGACGTATGACCAACCTGCTGTACCTGTACTGTGGAGAAAGTGGACACTTCCTCAGCCAATGACCTGTTCGTCCGGCTCGGCGGGGCCAATCCACTCCGAGTGCCCAGGTAGGCGTGTCTGTGCTTTTAAACATAACACAAACACAGCTTAGATTCAAGATTCAAGATTGTTTTTATTGTCATTCCAAAAACACTTCAGGAAGTGCAGTATAGAACGAAATTGCATAGGAAAAAAAACAGACACGTAAAGAACCCTATCAGCAGCCAAAAGAATGCAATTTTAGTTAAACAATAAATATAATGTCATAAACATATGATACATAAATAAGATAGCTAGCCTTTAAAAATGACAATACCCATTACACACATACCCATACACACAGATACAGTATATCATATGCACACATACATACCCACACACACACAGTTCAACAGTCTGATCGCAGTTGGTCACGGAACCGCACACACCTTCTCCTTAGGCTTCGATACCGACCTGAGGGCAGGAGAGAGAACAAACTGTGGCAGGGGTGTGTAAAATCCTTGATGATTTTTTTGCCCTAGAAAGGCTACGTTGTTTGGCCAAGTTGTCAATAGGTGGCAGTGTATAGCACTATAGTGAAAATATGCTTTTTGAATATATCAATAGATGATGCTTCTTTGATATTAGGTGAAGCATAGGTATTGGAGTGAGGACATCCCAGTGGAGAGTGAGGAGCCTACCCGGCAAGCCAGCATGGGCAGTTCATCAGCAGTGCCGCCGTTCTCTTTTAGCCCCCTGGGCCATACTACAATATATCATAGAACTTACTGAAGAGATGAATCTTCAGCACAGACTTAAATGTTGAGACAGGTTTGCAGATCATTCCACAGAAATTAAGCTCTATATGAGAAAGCCCTTCCACAAGCTGTTTGTTTAAAAATTCTAGGAACAGTAAGGAGGCCGGCATCTTGTGAACGTAATGTACGTGAAGGTATGTATTGTAGCACCAAATCAGACAGATAAGTAGGGGAAAGTCCATGTAGTGCTTTGTAGGTTAATAGTAAAACTTTGAAATCAGCCCTAGCCTTAATGGGCAGCCAGTGTAGAGAGGCTAGAATTGGGGTAACATTTTCAGATTTTGCGGTTCTAGTCAGAATTCTAGCGGCTGTGTAACGCACTAACTGAAGTTTATTTCGGGTTTTGTCTGGGTAACCAGAAAAGAGAGCATTACAATAATCCAATCTTGAAGTAATAAAAGCATGGATTAACTTTTCTGCATCATTCCTTGACAGAAAGTTTCGAAAAAAAAAGCTGCTCTTGAGATATGTTTTACATGTTTATCAAGAGAGAGATTTGGGTCCAGAATAACACCAAGGTATTTTACAGTTTATCTTTTTTCTGTAATGACTGTACAACCATCTATGTTCATTGCCAGAATTGACAGCAGGTCTCTTTGTTTCTTGGGACCTAAAATGAGCATTTCTGTTTTTTTCAGAGTTTAGAAGTAAGTCATTTTCTGTCATCCAACTATTTATATCCAAAACACAGGCTTCCAGGGTGTGCAATTTTTGGGATTCTCCCTTTTTCACTGAAATGTGCAGCTGTGTGTCATCAGCATAGCTGTGAAAGTTGACATTGTATTTCCGGATGACATCACTAAGAGGCCACATATATATAGCGAGAACTGTAGCGGTCCCAAAACAGAGCCTTGTGGAACACCAAAGCATACCTTAGATTTTTTGGAGGACAGACTATCCACAGACACATCCTGATACCTTTCCGATAGATAGGATCAGAACCATGCAAGAACATGTCCACGTAGCGTGATATAGGTTTCCAATCTGTCTCGAAGAATGTTGTGGTCAATGGTATCGAATGCAGCACTCAGGTCCAGAAGCACAAGAACAGAGGCACAACTGGTCAGATGAAACTTGGAGGTCGTTTATTACCTTTACAAGTTCTGTCTCAGTACTCAGTACTTTATAGTTTGGAGTTCGATCTTATGCATAGTAATGATGATATGATCAAAATATTGACTTGCTTAATAATTGTGCACACAGTGTATAGTCTACCAAGTAATTTGCACACCAGTGCTACAAATGCTAAGGTCAAATAGTATCCTCTGGTAAGGGGATATCAAATAGAATAAGCAATCTCTCAGAAAATGAAAACCAACAAAATGCAGCCAGTTTTACACTAGGGTCTGTAGAAGCAGATCCATCAAATACAAATATGTGCAACAGCAGAATAAAGATCAAATTGACTACTACCACATGTTTAAAATTTCCCTGCAGGACTTGGCTGGATCAAGCCACTTATTTTGTGTCTTATCCCCTGTAGTGTATCACCTAAATTGACTGTACCTCCATTGCTAGACAACTATGACTATCTGAGGAGTTGTCAGCATACTCCTGTCTTTATCAATTGCTGTCTTAAACAGTATTTGACTAGTTAAGTTCTACCCTACTTACTGTCTCTCTTGGCAATATTCCAGTTCAACTACGACTTATTACTTAAAACAAAATCTTATTCCACAGTATTCAACAATAGAGTCAGAAAACATATATATATATATATATTAAAATTTATAAAACTATAAATACAATATGTATAAAAAAATGGGTAAATAATGTAGTATATACAGTAGTAACATTGAAATCCATTTACCTGTATACATTGTATAACAATATTGACACTGTGATGAGCATGGTACTAAGTGAATTTTCTACATATTTATGCAGATCAGGGTGGCGACAACTTACTGTATGCATATACTCAGGACAGATCAACATGTTTTAAGTGGCAATGTGTCATTGTTTTAATAATCAGTTCCAGGATTGGAGGGCCTGCAAGTGTTTTCACTTTGCTGGGTTGTTTTTGTGACTTCCAAAGCCTTCCCAGTTCTTTCAGCAGCAGCTGGAAGCACCATTTTTGTCAATGGCAGTTTTGCCACCCAATTCAAAATCGGTGGCCAAAACAAAGACAGTTGTTACACTGGGTCTCTAGCCTGTGGTTGTAACCCTTCTAATCTTGTGTCCCCTGACCTCTCAACCCGCATAGAATGTTCAGTCACTGACAGCATTTGGAACTGTCAATCTGCTGTAGACATGGGTGAGTTAATCTATGCTGTCCCTCAGGCCCTTGACCTTTTGGTCCAAAAGGAGACAGAATAACCCTAATAAACTGTTGTTACTCTATGTCCTCAAAGGTTGAATCTTTATTGCCAAAGTCCAAAAGTGTTTGGTGTTGGTGGTGTGCACTGAGCTGCCCAGTGTAGATTTTCTATGTTGTGCCATTTTCTACTGTCTATGTCCTCTTTAGAATTTTAAGCCTTCACGTTTACTTAATATAGAGGTTGTTTATTGTTTTTTTTACCAGTTGCTCTTGGATATGTTTTTAATTAGCTTGACACCTTTTTATATTAATTTCCTAATGATTTCTTTACTACCCCTCTTGATACTGAAGGAACATCAACCTTCCAATGTCTGTCTTTGATTAATTTATGTTGAGTCCTCTCCTCCACTCCTTACATCTTTTAACATTACAGTTTGCATGTCCCTTCCTACTATTCATGCAGTCAAAGCATCTGTAAAAAATGCTGTTGATTAATCCTCCTTAAACCTGATGCAAGGTCTCTGAGAGCAACACATTATGCAGCGTGTGAGTGTAGAATATTCCGATCACAGATAATTACTTAAATAATCATATCCATATCCAGCAAACTCATCATATCCATAAATATACTTGTGTTATCCAACTACTCGGCACACCTCTGAGTTTTAATGTTCTTGAGCAAGGCTCTTTACCGTAAGTTGCTTCCTGTACTTAGTCTAAGTAATTTTGGAGAGTGTTTCTTCTAAATGACAAAAAAGTAGTGTTTTCAAATTATTTCCATTATTTCCATCATGTTCTGTCAACATTTTATATGAACAGTGTTGTTATGAAAATTCCAAACTTACTATAATATTTGTAATATTTCATTGTAGGGGATCAGGCGGCTTAGAGGTTAGGGAGTCGGACAAAGATTAGGGAGTCAACCTAATAGTCAGAAGGTTGCCGATTCGCTTCCCGGCTGTGCCAAATGTTGATGTGTCCTTGGGCAAGGCACTTAACCCTAAGATGCTCCTGGGAGAATGTCCCTGTACTTAATGTAAGTCACTAAAATGGTTCAGAAATTTGGAAAGTTGTTTTTGTATTTTATTTTCCTAAAATAACACAAACAGTAGAGGCCCATCAAAGGAGGAATGGGTGGACCATTATCCTAAGTTAAATTCTTGAAAATGTACATTAATAAAATGATACCCATTTTATAGGCACAGACTCTGACAAATTTATTTTTCACTGTGTCAGAATCCATCCCAATGCCTTTTCTACTCCCCCTTCCCTATCTTTGCAATATTTCCAAAGCTTCTATATTTTAATGAGTAAAAAAACAAAAACATATCTGGAATGAGATGCCTCACTGCTTAAAATTAAATAATAATGTTCATGTCTCAAAATACCTGATTAACAACACAATGTTTTGCAATGGCCTACAGTTGTCTAGCACTCTCTGGGGTAGAACCATTCAATTTGAGATTAAGGCCCTGTTTTATTGCAGTAAATCCCAGCAGACTCCCGGCAGACAGTTGATGTCAAGATGTGTGTCTTATGAAGCACATCCAATGCCGTTCTGGTTCTTTTCACGCTGCTCGCTCAACCAGGAAGAACAGATCTGGATCCTTATGTGTTGGAAGGAAAATACTCTCCAGACATCTACCTTGATTGAGTTTACAGACACATAAGTTGATACAAGGAGAGCTTTGACAAAATAAATACATATTTTTTTTATTGTCAATACTTACGACCCACCTATGAAACCCTGAACTGAACTCCATGGGAATCTGCCCTCATGACTCAGTTATGACAATTTGTACTGCATTCCCTGCTCTTCTGTAATCATGACTCACAAACAAAAGCCTAAAGTGAGCATACTGAGTTAATATCCAACTGGCGACAACATTTTTCACAACATAGTCATTGTTATGATTGATTGGGCAGTTATAATCCACATAATGACTCGTAAGACATACATTTATTTACAATTGATATTTTTTACTCATTCATTAGATGCTCCTATCTACAGTATTCAAAGATAACTGCACATACACAAGCTCGGTCCAGCACTCAGATGACAGATGGACATCAAAATGCAATGAAGGTTCAGCATCTCCAATGGTGTGCTTTATCTAGTGCAAACAGGAACCAGCAACCACCAGAGTTTATGAACAGTCCTGATGCCTCCAAATGTCCTGTGACGCAAATATAACAAAGAGCAGAACTAATGCAGCTTGTTATCTCACGCATCCCACCCACTCCTGGCAGATTTGTATTTGAAATATGTCCATTGGAGATTCATGTTTTGGTCAAATGTGTTGTGTAATTGTTTTTTTGTTGTTTATTACTTTGTCTTTCCTGTAGAATCCACTCCTGAAATTAACTCCCTGCACATCTGGCCTCCTGTCTCAGCGGTGCATCCTAGGACATTGACTGTTTCCTAAGCTCGGTTAGTATATACAGTATTTCACTTCATTTCTGTATGTACTGTAGAGACACATACCCAATCACATTACCACACATCAGTGTGTTTTACTAATTTCTTGGATTAATTTATGTTCATTGTGACATTTTGGTCAGTATGTAATTGCTTTTTTGGTTTTCCCAGTAAAATCTGTTAATTCCCAGTAATCTGCATTCCTGCATTCCTGCGTCACCTATGACACCCTGTCCTGGACTGAACTCCTGGGTCTCCTGCCCTCCTGCCCCACACATGGCATCCTGGCGCATTGACTGTTTCCTTTCTAAGATCTGTATCTGCTTTTTTAATGTTCACTCATTACTCTATGTGGAGAAACACACGCACACACACACAAACAAAATACCATTATTTTGTTAGATTAACAATCTTTTGTTTTTAGTTGTTGTGGTTGTGTAATAGCTTTTTATCTTTCCAGTAAAATCCTTTCCTCAACTCACCCCTGCACATCTGCCCTGCTGCCTAAACTATAGCATTAGGGCTTGTCCATTTTATTCTCTGCATAAACTGTGAGCAGCTCTATTATTTTTTTGTCAATACTGACTGTATGCAAATAGTCACCTATGCAATCACATGTTTACACATCAACATGTTTTGTGTATTTGTCAGTGGAAACCTGTACTCCAATGCTTTTCCATATTTATGAACTCACCTTGACCAATTAAGATCTTTGGTGCGATTCCTCTCTTCTGAACACTGTGAGTAGACTTGTCATTAGTCCATATGACAGTATGACATTATCAGTATTGTATTTTTGTTTTTAGAATGTAAATAACCTTTATTTGATAAGTACATTTACCCCATATCAAAAATGTACTTTGTTAAATGATCTTGCTAGTAGCAGAAGGAACAGAATTCACAAAATCTACTTTTTTTTTTTAAAAGCACATTTACGTCAACAGTATTTATAATGCAATATGTGGTGAGCACATGAGATGACAGGACATCAGTTGTAAATATTGTCCTAGAGATTAATTTACAATTGATGTACACATTACATATTTTACAGATGCACAGTTCAATCTGGATATTAGCTATACATAGCATCACAATGCCTTCTGAAACTGTTTGCACTGAAACGCTACACAAATATTGGTATGGACGTGATTGGTTAAATAAATGTAGTCACAATGGGCATTTACAAAGTTATTAAGATACATTTATTTGAATGTGATTGGATTGACAATCAACCACTGAAAACAAGAAATGTGATTCAGTTAGCAGAAGCTAGTTAGTTACACATTTTCTGCTTTAGCTAGCTACAGAACTACCACTCTTGTTTGATATTGTATGTGACATAAACCTCATCACAAAGAGTTTCTAGGAGATTCACTCTATAATGTTTTAAAGCAAATATTTTTCTTTAAATAGCTTTTGTTGCTAGCCTCCTCGAACAGAAGATTTGATTTCCAAGTGCTTCTGTTACTCCTCACCACCCAAAACAAACACATAATTCATCAAATGAAACTGATTAAACCAGGTAAAAGCTAAAAGGGCTCAATTGGAAGCCTATTTATACTACCAGACCAGGGCCGGAGTGCGAAACATATACAGCCCCGGAGTTTCATGGTGCACCATCCCATTTTGTGATGGGGTAAATAATAACTGCAAATAATCTACATGCATGTGTTATTTCCTACTGTACATGTTTCCATTATTTATTTAGATACAACTTAAATGTATATGCTAACACTATTAAACAAAATATCATCAGTAATTAGACAACTACAGTAAATACAGACATTGACCAAATAAGGTAAATGTTAAGTTAGATTAATGAGGTTTTATACTGCCCATTTCAGAATACCATTTTTATTTCTGTACCATTTTGCAGTTAAACAGGTGTTTTTTTGCTCATTTGTTTTACAATTGCTAGGACCCATTTCCCAGGTCTCTTTTTTTCAAAACTCTGCGCAGCAGTTGATTTCACATAAAAAATGCACCAAAACTACCAAACTTTTCCTACATCTCAAATCAACTCAGTCTTCAATAACTCTAGCAACAATTGTCACCAAACAAGCACACTTTGTCAATCAAAACAACAGAGGTGGATAAAGTACTGAGTAAAAGAGTCTACAATACACCTCACATTCTGATCAAGTATAGTAGCCCTCATCTCATCTTAAGACTACAACTCTTGATCTTCCTCTCAGTCTACTTCCAACATGTATACAAACTCCACTTCCTCTGTCAGACACATCTCTATCTCTGCCTGACAGTACAAAATTAATACTAAAGTAAGATGTCTCCTTTTGTATAGATGGTAATGACATTGAAAGACTAACACCTGAATTGTTAATACAGGACATTTACCAAAGTACAGATTTCTGATTAGATTTTACTTTTACACCAGTAGGCTATATGTAATGGCCTAGGCCTACTAATCAATAGCTTCTGCCTGTCAGAAATGTCACGTATGGATGGTGAACAAAAATGCATGAAGGAAAAATATGTTTTTTTAATTTAATATAATATGCTGTTTGTCTCATTATCATCTGTAAAGCAAAGTTCAAAATGATAATTATATGGCTATGAGTGATGGCTTACCATGGGTTTGTCTTTCACTATACATTGTTCATTCTCTTATTAAATAAGGAAAATGAGCTACTTTGACAGTTAGGCTACATGTTTGAGCTACACAGTTACTGTAGCTAGTTAATAATGTTACTTTGCAGTGCAGTACATACTAGAGCTCTTGCATGCTGGCTAGCTAGCTACTGACTGACTGTAGAGCTAGATAGATAGACACCTGACTGAAATATTGGCAACTATTGTCTGCTTTGTTTTGAGTCTTTCTATTTCTAAATCAGTTAGCTAATATAGTAGCTGAAAATATTAAGTAATTTTGTCTGGCACCTCATCTGCTGTGTCTCTGCCGTCACGCACACTCAGGAAAACAGACTTCTAAACAGATTCGGAGCCAGAAATAAAGGTAAATTCATTACATGCAGGGAGTAAACATTTGTGATTCCACACATTGGCAAAGAGTTTGGTGCGATTAGAATTTAGATAAACATTATTAAACATTTAATTAAATAATTATTTAATTAAATAATTATTAATATAATAAGTGGGTAAACGATAATTAACTTAATGACACACAATGGTTTGGTGACAAATTCTATTTTCAAGGCTTGTTTGATGTGGACCAAGGGGGTGTGCCAGCCAAGTTAGCAGCCTGTGTGTGTGTGTATGTGTTGGTGCATGTGATGTGAGAATGAGAGAGGCACTCGAAGTGTGGGCTGCATTACCTCACATCTGCAGGCAGGTGGCCCAGTCCGAATTTTAAAAAAAGTATAGCGATTATAAAAAAGGTTTTCCTGAACCACCTTACCGGTCCAACAACTAGCGGCCCACCGGGAATTCTCCCGGTTCTCCCTATTGCTCACCCCGACCCTGTACCAGACTGATAAACATGTACTGTAGCGTTTCAATGCACAAGGTTTTGGTTGGCATAGCAAGGCTAGATAGTATATGCAGAGAGATAAGCAGAGTGTAAGGAGTAGTGTAAGGGAGCAGTTTAAATGAGAGATCAGAGTTGAACAGTCACACATGGAGGGAAATGGGGGAAGATCCATTTTTTTTAAATTGTTGAATGATTTAACCCTACAAGGAATGCAAATGATATGCTACCATTTCACATGCATCCTTCTGTATTTTTAGTGTCCAGGTAAATAGAAAGGGTCATGTTATACAGTATACAGTATGTAGCGAACATACCCCTATAATCGGCCACTTCTAGAAGATTGATATGCACAGGAACACAACGGTATGCTTTTCTTTCAAGTATAGCCATTCAGATACATATAGACTGATTTTCAAGTGAAGTTATTTTGGGGGGGGTTAATTAATGCGTCATTATTTTGTGTGACATGTTTAAAATTGTAAAATTTAACTTAGGCCAAAGACACCACACCCTGAAATATTGACATGTTGACCTCTAAACTATACCTACATTTCAGCTAAAGTTGTTAGCTTATGTACCTGTATATAAAATGTCCATACTTGTCCCAGCCCGGTGGTGGTCTGCCATGCTTCTGTCCTGTAGAAACTGTGGCCGTCAGCAGAACTGGAAAAACTTCTGTTAGCCAGCTTGGAAGTGGCCCCGCACCCTGTCGCTGGAGCCATTCGGAGTCATCCATGGTCTGAACTTGCCCCTGGAGTTGTCCCTGAGGCTCTGGGACCGCTCCATCAGACCAGCCCCAGCTCCCACCTCTGTATCATAGTGAAGTGGAATCGGAAACAGTAGTGTAGTTGGAAATTACATTTAATAAAACTTAAAAGAAAAAAACAAACGTAGCATACAGCAGTAGCACCCATGAGCAGCGTACATACTTAAACATTAAAAGCTGTCTCAGTAAGAGAAGTTTATAAGTCCTCGTAATCAATTGAATCGTGAGCAGCTCTGCGCAATTGGCAACTTGCTCACCCTTGTCTCCCCTCTTCGCCACTGGGTGGCAACCACGCTCCACCAAAGCATCACACATGGGCGCAACCAAAGCCAATGGGCATGTCTGTATGTTTGTTTTGGTAATTATGTTCGACTAAGAATAACCTAATCAAAATTATGAAACAAATTGTATGTAATAGCTAAATTGACATTTGAAATTAGAGTAAAATACTACAAAAAATCTATTTTAAGAGTAATACAATTTTTAGATCCCTACTAAAGCTTTATGGCAACTATAAAATGGTAACTCTATAAAAACTGAGCTATAGCATCTGTTCCAGCATGGCCTTCTTCATTGGGGCCATGGTAATGTTAAAGTAGTCAATTTCAGAATAATTATTTGGCTGATCCCTCTAGATAACCCAGTTGGAGTTGTAATCTCTGTGGTTACACCACTTTATTTCTGCCTCTCAGACAAATCCATGTTATCTACATGAAAAAGAAATACAAAAATAGTATTAACAGTCATTATTAATAATACATATAATAATAAACATTATTGTCCATGTAACCTTTTGACTATACTGTAGCTTTGTGTCTGCTGGCTACCGATGGCAGTAACAGTTTCATTTTTCATGTTGTAAAACGAGACAAAATATTTAATTGTAGAAAGACGCCTAGGCCTTAGAAATGTATATTTCCTTGCTGTTGACTGAATACAGCAATCAGAAATTCCCTAAAGTGGGAATAAAGTCCAACAGTCATGTGAAATGGTATAGGGAATATATACTGTATATAGGACATTTAGAGCAGTCATTGCGATGTACTACAGATTATCGTACCAAAGAGATAAGCTTCTGTTGCAAATCTCAGTGCAATGATGCATGAACAATAGATAAAACGTAAATGTACCTTGGAGGGGTCTCAAGCTGAATTCATTATTGTCTAAACGTATTCTAGGCTAAGCAAATCCATCCTATTACACATTCTCCATTTTAGTCTTCAGTACTCAGCATATTGTGAGAGTGTGTGTGAACTTCTGTTGGCTTTCATTATAACTGAAACCAGTGATTCATGTGTAGTTTGCAGCAGAGAAGATGTTGATTTCCTATCACTCAGTGAAGTGTGTCATATAATTAATTTCCATTATACTGTGTATAATGAACTACAATGAATGTTTCCCCTCAGACTATATGCCTGTATAAGACCCATACAATATGTTGTTTCTAAACCAAGGTGAAACAACAATATTTACATTATAACTCCAACAAGCTGCAATTGTTCATATACAATAGTAGTGAATCATTTATATAGTGTCTATAGACAGTTGGGTATTTTGTAACGTTGATGTGTCCCTGTCAGGGGTTCTGCAGCACCTTGACTGACTGGGAGCACAAACGGAAAATAAATGGTAGTGTTAAATAGTATTTTACAATCTACAAGATAAATCTGACTCCAAATGTAATATTAAATGAGTAAATTTGTTTAATATTTATGCAATACCTTTTTGACAAGATACAACCTATGGCTTGTATTAGTAATTAAATTATCATAACAATGACAATGTAAACCTATCAGCCATAATATTATGACCACTGGCAGGTGAATAGGATAACACTGATAATCTTGTTATCATGGAACCTGTCAGTGGGTAGGATATATTAGGCAGCAAGTGAACATTTTTTCATCAAAGTTGATGTGTTAGAAGCAAGAAAAATAGGCAAGCGTAAAGATTTGAGTAACTTTCACAAGGGCCAAATTGGGATGGCTAAGATGACTGGATCAGAGCTTCTCCAACCATACAGATCTTGTGGGGTGTTCCCAGTCTGCAGTTTTCGGTACCTATCAAAAGTGGTTCACGGAAGGAAAATCAGTGAACTGGTGACAGTGTCATGGGCGGCCAAACGTCATTGATGCATGTGGGGAGCGAAGGCTGGCCCGTGTGGTCCGATCCAACGGATGAGCTACTGTAGCTCCGATTTCTGAAAAAGTAAAGGCTAGTTCTGATGGAAAGGTGCCAGTACACAAAGTGCATCGCTGTTTGTTGCAAATGCGGCTGAGTAGCCACAGACCAGTCAGGGTGCCCATGCTGACCCCTGTCCACTGACGAAAGTGCCTACAATGCATATGTGAGCCTCAAAACTGCACCACAGAGCAATGGAATAAAGTGGCCTGGTCTGATGAATCATGGCCGGATGCTGTACATACATTCGGAAGAAGGCAAGCCGGCGGAGGCAGTGTGATGTATTGGGCAATGTTTTGCTGGCAAACCTTGGGTCCTGCCATTCATGTGGATGTTTACTTTGACATGTAACACCTACCCAAGCATTGTTGCAGACCATGTACACTATTTCATGGTAACAGTACTCCTCGATGGCATTGGTCTCTTTCAGCAAGATCTCAATCCAATCGAGCATCTGTGGGATGTACTGGACAAACAAGTCCGATCCATGGAGGTCCCACCTCACAATTTACAGGACTTAAACGATGTGTGGCTAATGTCTTAGTGCCAGATACCACATCACAGCTTCAGAGGTCTAGTGGAGTCCATGCCTCGATTAATGTCTCGTTCACGGTGTCCCCCATTTGTGGAACCTAAGTTGATGGTTCCACCCCCCACCAACTCCATTTATGTTTTTCTGTGTCTCCCGGACTGTTCATGTCATCCCCATCCACCAATAGATTGCCTTGTTCATCAGTCAACCGTACAAACCAGGCATCAATTCATGTATAATATACATTAGTTCTTGTATTGGTATGGGCATTTTTTGTTTATTGTTCAGTGTACATGTGTGTTACTTGCAGTCTGAGTATTATTGCGGAAACCTTTTTGACTCATCAAAATACTTTCATTTTCGATGTGTTTCTTGTTTTATTAAATATTCTTTACTTTGAATCTGTGCTCATTCCTCCTGCCTACTCCCTGCATACAGTCTCAAAATAAAGTATGAACAAACACAGAAGAACAAAGAGTAGAGAAAATACAAAGGCATTTCATTTCTAGTCATAACAATCTGATGGTGAGACTAAATTACAAATGACACATCTCAAACTAGATGAATCCATAGCTTTTTCCAGAGCAGTTTGTTGGGGATGGCAATTATATAGAAACAGATCTTTCCAAGAATGACAATGTACTCTAGCATACAAAATTGAAGAGACATAGTATTTTAACACATTACTCCATCTAAAAGCTGTACTAAAACATGGGTCCACTTGTTATTCTATCATTCCAATAGTCAGTTATCTGGAGAGAATGAGAGAAACATTTCGTCCTCAGTCCAAAAATAGTATTTTTGGGCCATGTGGCCCCAGGTGGCAGGAATGTAATGTCAGGGGCGGGGCCTAGAGTTGAAAACCCTATTTTAGTGTTTCAGACTCTGCAGAATGAAAAAACGTTACTTTTCTTACTAAAACATCTAAACAATGTTATTGGTTGTAGTTTTTAGTGCAGAATAAGATTGCTTTTCCAGGAGTATTATTATATTTATATGTACATTTGATTGTTTATTTTTTATTTATACTCCATCAGTAACTAGAGGTTTTGCAGCAATCATTGTCTATTACTGATAGTTAAAAAGGTGATAAGGGGTTATCTCATTGTTTAATGAAATATTGCCTGCTGTTTTTTATCCATTCATCAGGATCCATTAAACCTGATGGCATAACATGTACTGCAGCATACTGTACTGCTATTATATAATTA
Organism: Umbra pygmaea; assembly: GCA_016801145.1. Classification (NCBI taxonomy): domain Eukaryota; kingdom Metazoa; phylum Chordata; class Actinopteri; order Esociformes; family Umbridae; genus Umbra; species Umbra pygmaea. Next base: position 26,759 of record JACXGM010002231.1, read on the forward strand.
TACTTGAATGCTGTTCAATATACTTGTGTAACATAATCATAAAGACTGAAATTGTTGAATTTACCCACAATCCTATGTAGACTCATGGGAAGATATAAAGTGTAAGAAGGCTACAAGTATATTTTTTCAATTCAACCAAGAATTTGAGCAACACAAAATGTCCATTATTTTTTCAAATGAAATTGACACATTTAATTGAGCCTGAAATAAATGCATGCACCCTAAATGAGTTTCATTGTATAAAATAATAGGATATATATTTATAGGCACATCTGTCACACAGTATCCAATATAATAAAAAATATATATACTGTATACAATCCAGTAAAGGGAATGATTTCAGGACACCCTGTACAAGTTGTACCATAATATGACCAGAGGCAGCTGTTTAGATAGCTGGACCACCCTAAGTGACATCTCTGAAATGCAGTAACATGCAATCATTATTAATATTTTCATCTATTTATTTGGGGGGGAGATTATTATAATTACTGCATTCATCTGTAACTGTTTCTGAACAACAACAGTAGGTCCAGAGCAATGTATATTTTTTAATTCCCCCTGTTTTGTCCCCCCCAAATGGTCTCTCCAGCAGTTACTTACCAGGCAATGCATTCTCATGGCAATACGTGGTTAACCGTACGTAGTAATAATAATAATAATTCATTGTATTTATATAGCGCTTTTTCAATGACCCAAAGTGTTTTACATAGTAATGGGGGGAAGCCCACATCATCCACTACCAATGTGTAGCACCCACTTCCATACACAGTCGCACATATACTGTAGACACACTATCAATGTACACACCTACTTCCATACACAGTGACAAACGCAGAATCCCATTCACTTTGTTGATGCACAGCAAACATTTTGTGCGAGAACCCTCAACACACCAGCTATCAGGTAGAGAGGTGAGTAGTTATATATGCCAATGTGAAAAGTGGGGGAATAGTAGAGGGCATTGAAACGAGGCCTAGTTGGGAATTTGGCCATACTACCAGGGTTAACACCAGTTTACCATCCCATATGAAAAATGGCACCTTACACAGAGCAGATGTCCATATCACTGCTCTGGGGCTATGGGAATGGATCTTTAGACCAGAGGAAAGAGTCCCCCCTACTGGCCCTCCAACACCATTTCATGCAGCACTGATCTCGCATCCAGGGACTAACCAGGCCAAGTAATCATTAAAGATAATTTGTTGCATTACATAGGCAGACTTACAGTGGGGCAAAATGGTGTTTAGTCAGCCACCAATTGTGCAAGTTCTCCCACTTAAAAAGAGGAGAGAGGCCTGTAATTTTCAAAATAGGTACACTTCAACTATGAGAGAAGAAATGAGAACAAAAAATCACACTGTAGGATTTTTTATGAATTTATTGGTTAATTATGGTGGAAAATAAGTATTTGGTCAATAACAAAACTTAATCTCAATACTTTGTTATATACCCTTTGTTGGCAATGACAGAGGTCAAACATTTTTTAGTAAGTCTTCACAAGGTCGCCTCTAGAGCAGTGATGTTTTGGGGCTGTCGCTGGGAAACACAGACTTTCAACTCCCTCCAAGATTTTCTATGGGGTTCAGATCTGGTGACTGGCTAGGCCTCTCCAGGACCTTGAAATGCTTCTTACGAAGCCACTCCTTCGTTGCCCGGGCAGTGTGTTTGGGATCATTGTCATGCTGAAAGACCCAGCCACTTTTCATCTTCAATGCCCTTGCTGATGGAAGGAGGTTTTCACTCAAAATCTCACCATACATGGCCCCATTCATTCTTTCCTTTACACAGATCAGTCGTCCTGGTCCCTTTGCAGAGAAACAGCCCCAAAGCATGATGTTTCCACCCCCATGCTTCACAGTAGGTATGGTGCTCTTTGGATGCAACTCAGCATTCTTTCTCCTCTAAACACAAAAAGTTGAGTTTTTACCAAAAAGTTATATTTTGGTTTCATCTGACCATATGACATTCTCCCAATCCTCTTCTGGATCATCCAAATGCTCTCTAGCAAACCTCAGATGGGCCTGGACATGTACTGGCTTAAGCAGGGGGACACGTCTGGCACTGCAAAACTTGAGTCTTTGGCGGTGTAGTGTGTTACTGATGGTAGCCTTTGTTACTTTGGTCCCAGCTCTCTGCAGGTCATTCACTAGGTCCCCCTGTGTGGTTCTGGGATTTTTGCTCACCGTTCTTGTGATCATTTTGACCCCACGGGGTGAGATCTTGCGTGGAGCCCCGGATTAATGGAGATTATCAGTGGTCTTGTATGTCTTCCATTTTCTTATAATTACTCCCACAGTTGGTTTCTTCACACCAAGCTGCTTACCTATTGCAGATTCAGTCTTCCTAGCAAAAAAATGTGAGTTTTTCTATATATCGATTCACTGTTCTATCGGAACAATTCTAAGAATAGACCAATCGGTTACAATTTAAAGTACTTGGGGAACATTTAGTTAGGAGATGACATGCTACAGTAGGTTAGTTAGGTTAAGGTTACGGTAAGGTTAGGGTAAGGTTAAGGCAAACTAACTATTTTACATTTCATAAATGTGTGAGACTTACGTTTTCCTGCCTCTGTAACCGTACTCATGTGTAAGAATGTTTTGTTTTCAACGATTTTGTACAATGTTGTACGTATTGCCAAGAGAACAGCCTGTACCAGGTTCAGGATGGTCAAAGGTCTATTGCATGCCTCCTCAAGCAAGTGTCAGCCAGCTGTCCTACTGTACATTATACTTATCACATGCTCGTTTAATGTGTGAGCCTTTACTTGATACATGCATGGGAGGCTACACATTCATCAAGTATACAAACATTATTCAATTCAAATATCCCCCCTTAGACAACACTGTACACAACATGTTGTAAACTAGGAATCATCGAAATGCTCTGCCAGTGGTTTAAGGTTATTTCTAAATATATAATATATCCCATAGGGGAAAGTTATGAACAGTTGCTGTATTACAGAAGCTTAGTTGCTACATAATTTATCAGAAGAAATAATCAAAGGTAGTGTTACTGGCATTATTATTGAGTACATGAACATGTTATATGTTTTCCCATGATACAGACAAGCATATACCATAGATCTGATGAGTAAAGGCCGGCAACAAGCATTAGCGTCCTGCATATTTGCATATTTGATTAACGTCACAACAGCATTCCAATAATGTTCATTAAATCTGTCATCAGCTTAACATTTTGAGTATGTGAGTATTTAGATGCATAGTTAAAGTTACTATATACCGATAAACACAGATAAACCCTTGTCAGATGTTATATTGTTATATTACACTGCACTTACTTTGATTTTGAGAAGTGTATTATGCTGTGACCCTTGTTCATCAAATAGGGTTATTAGAGGTCATGCCAGTAAATATTCTTAACGTAGTTCTCAAACGGAGAACCCATAAATCTTAGGGTAAACACAATTTGCCCTCAGCCACATCAACTTTTGCATGGCATGTAATCTTGGCAATGCTTTTACTTAATCTCTTCACGGTCTGGAAGACATCAGTGACATACATCAATCAACACCCTGCTGGTGCGTTAGATCTGTCTGGGCCTAAAGCGACTATTCATCCCCTATCGCTATGTTGTCTGGTAGAAAAGAGAGTTAGAGACACAGCAAGATGTGTATGTAGGATGATAAAACCAAAAAAAATGGAAGTTTATTGAAATATAAATCATGAAAGCATATAACTTATGTGTTTGCATGCAGTATCATTGGGATTTTCAGTTCTGGAAATTAGCACAGTATGCCTAAAATATCAGTGATTATAAAGTGTATTTATTACAGTATGATGTTGCATGACCTACGGAAATTATGATGTACACCATAAAATGTAGCATGTGCAGTGACAGTAATTTCTAACACTGAAGCAACTGGCATACAGAACAAGCAGAGGTTCCTATTTTCATGGGAAATTAAAAAATAGGGCCTTAACTACTACACAGAACATTAGGAAATAGACACTATCTTAAACTCCTCCACATTTACTGGTTTGGTTGAACAGTCCAGTATCACTGGAATCTAGTCAAAGCCTTTCCTTAAATGCATGCGACATTGGCTCACTGTTGTATATGGCATTCAGTACAAAGAAAGAGAGTGTACATAATGCAATAATTTATTTATTATTCAATGTATTATTATCTGTTGGATTACACAAAAAAAACAATATTTTCAGTAAAAGAAATGGACTGGTCCGCAGCCAAAAAGGGAAGTATTTTCATGAGCACCGCAATGCATCATCCAAACGTAAAAGTGTTTTCCAGGAGACAGATTCGACCTACTACAATAGCTATGTCGGTCTATTGTACTTCAAACAATGTGGAGGCAGGTTGTTCAAACCTGCTCCAACTCTTAGAGGTGGTGCTCTTAATATTGTTGTTTATACAACACAGCAACATCACATTCCAGGGAAAGTATTTGATTATTCACACATCACACTAACATATTATTCCATTAAATTACATTTTCATGGTGATTTTATCAGAAGCAGATTCCCTTTTATCCAGTAAGTACATTGACACCAATACTTTTACTTGGTGTAATGGTGTTGTTAATGTTAGTAGAGCTACAGAATAGGCATATTGTTTGCAAATATGACATATGACTATACACAATTGGTAGTTGAGAATTGGTATATGAGCAGTTAAACTATAATACTCATTAAATTACAGCTGATGTACAGGTCTAGTATCAGCAGGGTTTGGATTGCAGTATGGAACTTTAATGGTGGCTTGATATTCAAGCACAATCCTTCTAGGATCACAAAATTACAGGCCTCTCATCTTTTTAAGTGGGAGAACTTGAACAATTGGTGGCTGACTAAATACTTTTTTGCCCCACTATATCTACTGTATACACTATATGGCCAAAAGTATGTGAATCCCTGACCATCACATCACTATGAGCTTGTTGGACATCCCATTCCAACACCATGTGCAATAATTATTAGTCAGTATCCCCTTTGTGGCTATAACAGATGCCGCAGACTGTATCTGGGAAGGCTTTCCACGCAATTTTGGAGTATATCAGTGTTAATTTGTGCCCATACAGCCAAAAGAGCATTGTTGAGGTCAGTCAGTAATGTTGGACTAGAAGGTCCGGCTCGCAAATTTAGCATTTCAATTCATCCCAAAGTGTTTAGAGGAGAATGGTCTGGTTCAAGCTGATAGACACAGCCCAATTACGTTGAATTACATTCTGAGGGAACTAAATATGTGAAATATGAACGTATGAGAGGGTCAATTACATTCATACGGAACTAAATTTAAAAACAGAATTACGTAAAATATGAACATTGAAGATCTGGGCATAGCATGTAAATAGTGTTGTTTTTGGTAGGATGGAGGTCGGGGATGGTGGATGGGCATATATATCTATGACTTTCATCCTGGAGTTTGTGAGTTCAAATCCAGATGGAAGCTTTGTGTGTGTTTTGTTCTCCATTACAATTTGATGCAGACATGTTGCAAAGGTATGCAGGTATGCAAAGGTATGCAGAAGAGCATCTCTGAACGCATGACACGTTACACCTTGCAGACCACACCGGGTGCTATAGAAGATCGGAAAAACGTTGCCTGGTCTGATGATTCTTGAGTTCTGCTGTGTCATTCAGATGGTAGGGTCAGAATTTGGTGTAAACAATATGAAAGCATGGTTCCAATCTGCCTTGCATCAGGTTGATGCTGGTGGTATAATGGTGTGGGGGATATTTTCTTGGCACACTTTGGGCCCCTTTGTACCAATGTTGCACTGTTTGAATGCAACAGCCTAACTTGAGTATTGTTGCTGACTATGTCCATCCCTTTATGACCACAATGTACCCATCTACTAATGGCTACTTCCAGCAAGAATAATGCACTGTCACAAATATCAAATCATCTCAAACTGGTTTCCTGAACATGACAATGAGTTCACTGTACTCAAATGGCCTACACAGTCACCAGACCTCAATCTAATCGAGCACCTTTGGGATGTGGTGGAATGGGAGATCCACATTGTGGATGTGCAGCTGACAAATTTGCAGCAACTGCAAGATGCATGAATATCAGTTTAGGCCACAAGGAATTAAGGCAGTTCTGAAGGCAAAAGGGGGTCTAACCCATTACTAGCAAGGTGCACCTAATAAAGTGGCCTGTGAGTGTGTATTGTATCTACTCTGTCCCATATTAGCTGTCACCCACCCAGATGCATCCACTCTATACTCTGTAACTGGCAAAATATGGTGCAAAAGTATTGGAAATCTAATCATCCTCCAACTTTGAGAGTCTTATTATTGAGACTTTTAATGGAAATATAGAGGAAATCCAAATGAGAGGAATAAATTCAAAATGTATGTTTTGTAACCCATTAAAGTATAAACTTGAAAATGGATTGTATAAAGCTAAACCGAATTGTGTTAGATGTTTGTGAGTGTATTTGTCCCAAATAACCTAAATAAATTCATATAAATAAAAAATAAATAATTAAATATATTTTCTGGGATAATCTAATTTATCAGGCTGTTCTCATGGAAATATGTACAAAATCATACAAATATTTTTTTTTCACATGTACGTTGCTGTAGTCAGGGAAATGTAAAGCCTTGTATGGTTATGAAACATAAAAACTTAGTTTAACTTTACTAACCTTAACATCACCTTACCCTAACCTTAATTTCACTAAATTGGCATGTTATCCCTGAACTAAACATAATAATTAAAAATGTAACGGTTTGGTCTATTCTTGGAAATGTTTGAGCAGAACAGCGATTCAATTCATACAAAAGCTCACATTTGAATGGCCACATCATTAGTTTGTCTTCGTAATGTAGTTATAGTTCCATTACGTTCGGTTACCCACATTTTGCAATGGGAATGCAATGGACTTACAGTATCTAACCCAATCCACGACAGCGCTATGCCAATTTGTGCTGCCTAGTGCAGGAGATCCGGGGAAACTCAGAGAACCAACAGTCAGGCTTGAACCTGTGACTATCATGACGTAAACTGTCCCACATGCAGTGACAGTGACCCACTGCCACGTGTTCAGGATCACAATTTAAAGCACTAGAGAGAAATAGAGAACAAATACATATGTTCAGCTACTCAACACATACTGTGCATTCCAAAATGCTGACATATACTTAAATCATAAACTTACATGTACAGTACCTCACTTCATTGATTACAAAATTACCTGATCAACCTCTGTTGGTTGACAGATAAATTACATAATAAAATCATGACCTTCCTGCATTTCCTTCTGTGTTTCATCACATACAATTTCAATATCTCTCTAAGTTTATCTGGGCTATACTGACATGCAAGGGATGTTGTTTTAACAACAGAATCCTATTTTTTCTCAATGCTTTGTTTAGAAAAAATGGAAAATGAAAAAAATAGTGTCACCCTTCTGTCGTGATCCACTACTGGTTACTGGTCTTCTAGTTGTTACTGTACTCGCAGGTAACTTTAGATCTTCTTTGATCACCCTTGAGCTGATCACTGGCCGAGTCTTTGCCCTTCTGGCTATTCTTCAATCCTTTCAAATGGTGGTTTTCCATTTTCTTCCATGTCTTTCTGATTTTGGTTGCCATTTAAAAGCATTTGACATCATTTTAGCTGAGCAGCCTATCATTTTCTGCACTTATTTGTATGTTTTCCCCTCTCCAATCAACGTTTTAATCAGCATTCGCTCTTCTTCTGAACAATGTCTGGAACGACCCATTTTACTCAGATTTTCAGAGAGAAATGCACTATAACCAGCATGTAGAACATTTGCTGCCTTCGTCCTTGAAAAAGGGCCACCTGTTTGACACCTTTTTTTTACAGAATGACCTCACTGCTTGAACTCCACACTGCTATTATTTTAATGATTCAATTACATAAAATCAGCAGCATGCATGTCATGACTGTTGGGTCTGTTGGTTTTCTATTACTCTACTGCACCTACTAGTAAATTATTTGCCATGTCGAAATATGATTTCTACCGAAAAGTGTTGTTGAGCTGGTTAGTGATGTTGAACTGCTATTATTTTGAACTCAACTTCTCTAAAATCAATGTATCCCCTTTCACTGTAGAGACAGTACATACATTTGACTATTTACTCACATTACTTATACATTTGTTGGACAACCCAGTATTTTAACAGTGATCAATTGACACATACCCTGTACATTTTTATTTGCTTTCTAGATCGTTTTATTTGCTTCCTAAACACTGCCAGGGTTGAAACTAAAAGAGAATTGTAAAAAAGTATCATCTACATCATCAGCATGTATCTAAGCAACACATTGATTTAATGGAATACACAATGGTAATTATAGTCAGATATTTGTGTCTTAATGATGGGGCAGTGACATCGATGAGCCTTGTAACTGGCATATCTACAGTATATACCGTATACACATTTGTCTATTTTTTGCCAGCTGTCTTTCCTGCTTTACGTCTGGATTATATTGTAGTGGATTTTTAGATGTTTCACCGGACTGATTAAGGACTACCAGTCTCTCACACCCTTGACGACTGCCGGAGTGAGACCCGGAAGGAAGGGGGGCCAAACCCCCCACTATGGGTAGTCAAACAAGAAGCTGAGATCTCAACATTATACTGCATATCATGATATATCATTTTGGGGCTTGCTGGATCATCCCATAAAGGGAGTTTTGGTTTTACTACATGCAAGGCTATATGATTTTCTCCACAGAGCGACTAGAGAGATTTAATGCTAGCTTTCTACAGTGAAGCAGAGTCAAATGTTTGCAACCCAGTCCTTTTGTTACAGCCCGGATAGCGCCGCCGAGGCGACGCATAATCTAATTGTTATGTACTCCTTTGTTCTCCAATTCCAGCCAGTGAACTGATCTTTACTTCGTATGCAGCGGGAGTTGTGGGCGTCCTCACTCGAGGGGAAATATAAGTCTTTGTTTAAACGTGCAATATGTAATTTTTGGCCGCCAGGGGGCTCTCAATCAAAACAATAGCAAAAGATGTGCTTGGATGACGTCGGGAGGTTGCGTGGGATCATGGGTTTTGTTATCGTCATCAATGACAACCTTCCAATCTAGCGTCTCCGGCAGAAAAAATGTTCACTGTTAAAAAAATTATAACTTTATTCACGTTATGTTTGGCGGCTCCCTGGAACTTAGAACAACTAGAGCAGTCACAGGTTATATGACGCCATTTACGGGCGACAAAATAAAACGTCCCGTGTCTTCGAATTATATTACAAATTTCTCTGGATTTGAAAGTTAGTGGAAAAATGTAGGATAATATAAGTACACAACTAAGAAATATATATAATATATGTATAGTGATGTTTGCTTTTAATGCAAAGTATGTATTTTGTTATTGTTTTGATTGATATTACATATTGTACCTTTAAGGTTAAATGGATGAGATCTCTTTAATGACTCTCCTGGGCCACGTCAGTGCGCGCCATAGCAAATGTGTTAAATAAATGTTGAGAATTAGACTGAACCGTATAAGATATGCTTAGATCGTAGATCATATTTAGGAGTTTTAGACGACATGTAATTCTTGGTATTGTATTGTGTAATTCTGTGTCCGGTTAAAGAGTTGTATTTATGCCTTTAATTTGAATTAAATATTATTCACTTTACTAAGTTCTGTCCGTCTGACATTCTAAATCATTTCCCAGAACATCTCCAGTGGAGTCATTAATGGGAACGTAAGCTATCTTGTTGCGGCCTGCTGTTAAGTTTCAGCCCTTATAACGCACACATTCAAGCTAGGTAGCCTATGCACCGAGTCTGACTTGCGGACAACGCTTTAGTTTCCCGGGTCGCTCTAGTATTTCTTTCCGTAGAAATATCAACAACGTCTATACTATCAATCCTCTATACGCATTTATTAAGCATTTCTCCGTTCTTAACTCAGACTATTGCAACAGGGGAGAAAAGGAAATATATTAATTATTAATGCTTTAACTTCATAAGTGCATCTTAATTGTATCCTTTTACTCCCTGACGACAATAGTTTATGTTCTTCATATTTCTCTAAAATAATGTTTAATTCTCAAGAGAAATGTGTCTCTGATAGACTTGTCCATGTCTGCGATTGGTCATATGGTGCACACAATGTCCCCTTTTATGTGAACATGCTCGTCGCTAGATTGGGAAAACCTGGGTCGATTTAACAAATTGATAACCACCATTGATATCTCTTATTCAGATTGCAGTTACTAGGTTTAGGGAAGCCAGCTAGTGAAAATAAATCCTGGGCATGTTGACCTTGTTTCGTAGTATATGCCTCAGGTGTGTGTAGTAGTATTAGACAAGTCCTGAGATGATTCATTAAAATCATGGGATCAGTGGTTAAGACAACCACCAGTGCTCAGTGTTAATGAGGAGGGTGAGGCATGGCAGCTGTAACAACTTGTGAACCTGGGACAATATGTATTGATTTTAGCAGCTTTTGTGGAGGGTGGGAAACGTTGAACGTTTAGATTTTTTAGCAGTACACAACACATTCAGACTGTAAGGATGTTTTCACACTTTCAGACCAGAACATAATCTACAGTATGTACCCACATTGTTTTAAAAAGAAAGAAAATAGTTTAGACATTTTTTTTTTGGTTTACATGTTCATCACCTGGACATGTACCTTGAGGGACATTGAACACTAAACCACTCATGCTGAAACAATACAATTCAATACCATTTTAGTGGTGTTAGATGTTATATTTCATATGTTTGTATATTGTTTACATATATATTGTAATGACCAGACTGTACCACAGGGATTGGATGTAGCTCACAGATAAGGGTGAAAGCATTTTCTTTCAGACTATGAGAGCTTGTCTCCACGGTTCCTCCTCTGTAGAAGAAAGATGAGGAGCGGTGGAACTCAATGTCACACTGCCTGTCCTATGCCACTCAACCATGCCCATTGAACTCAAAGGCTCTTTTAAGAGACACCTAATAAATTAGAAATAACCACATAGCGAGCGTGCATGCGTATGCTTTTTTGTGTTTGACGTGACTGTGTAGTGGGTGCCAAAACTAAATATGAAATACAATTGTCAGAATATTTTTACTGGAACACAAAAGCACATTCTTAGAATCCGAGGGCAGAGACAAAAACCATTACATTGGGGTTTGTCGCAGGACAAGGTCAGGGGTATATTTCTGGTCATAGCTTCACTGTTTTTGCCTGGAGCTCCAGCATTGGGCACTACAAATTGATACAGCGCAACCTGGGATTCCACCCCTGTTGAGAATTTACAGATGAGGCAGGGTCGGGGAATTAGACATGAACAATTGGGAGTGAAGACAAATGGGTAAAAAAAAATATGTTCCACTACCAAGTCTTATATATCTTTTCATGACACTGTTAAATGTACTATTTGTAGAACTTGTTGACATTGATGTATTAAAATGTGTTTCATGATATATAAAAATTCCCCAAAAATATATATCATATCAAATCATGATTCCTTACACTATGCAGTTCAGACAGGAAACGCCATCTGACTTTAAGGTCTAAGGGGTTTTAGGTCCACCTAAGTTGACATTTTGGCCTCTAGAAAGGTCATACTTTGACCTACAGTGAAGTGCTTTATGGTTATGGACTCAACGGACCCATGGCTACAACATGGATGAAGGAAGTCCAACATCCTGGGTCAATGAATTTTATGTTTTAATAAATATATGTATATTTTGTTGTTTTTTATGTGTAAAAGCATTTAAACTCTAATGAATAAGGCTTTTTATTGCTCATTGTCAAGCCCCCAGGGCTTCTGGACCATTGTGCAAAGTTTGGAGGCCATACAGACTAGTCAACATCAAAATGCTGCATCCATTTCTTACTTTATTTCTATAGGTTTTTAAAAGTCCCATTAATTTTTCACTTCCAAAAAGTGTTGGTGTTGTGCAGGATGATATCCTACATCATTGCAGAGTTTTTTTTTGTCATTTTCACTTCCTACTTTCTGTCTGTAATATGTTTATTAAAAAAGGCGACCATCTAAAAAACATGACCGACTTTGAGGCACCACAGCTCCAGCTGTGTTTAACCCACAGGGATGAGCCAACACTCATTCTATTCAACATTAGTGTTTATGGCAAAACCTAATTAGATAATGTTTTTAACCAATAGAGAATGATCAAATTTATCAAAGGCCTTCGACAGATCAACAAATACAGCAACCAGAGATGCCACAATTTAGTGTATTAGATTACTTTGCTGGGTTGAGCTGAGTTCACAACTTTTAAGAAGTTCCCCAGTAAGACCCTATTGACAAAGGCCCATATTTATCAAGCTTCTCACAGTGCCATTTTAGTCTAAGAATTGACCAAATGTACTCCTACTCTCAAACTTAAGTATAAAAGCAAGTTATCAAATTTCTCAAAGCTAAGAATCACTCTTACTCTCCCAGCTATTTAAGACTACTTGAGAGGTCTCTCAAGTAGTTAGGAGTTGCCAGTAGGGGCTTGTGATGGCACTGAGGAGACAGAATGCTTTTTAATTGTTTGAGATTGCACAGTTAATTACACAGTATTGTTTGGACAGAGCAGGCATCATCTTCATCAGCGACTGAGTGAGGGACGTCATTTCCCCAGTGACTTTATCCAGCAATGCAATTTCAGATGAACTGAAGGTGGTGATGATGCTTCCTTGCAACAGAAAAAATGCAGCAATGCAATGCTGATGATTTGGGCCGTCACAACCATCAATAAACCGTCTTGTCATGGAAACAATTATGGCACTTACAGCCCCACACATTGTCACACGTTTCATTGACTCCCCAACAACACCCCACATAATCCATCAGAAGCAAAAACAATTCATGCAAATAGCCGGCTTCCCAAGAGTAGTAGGTGCAATGGATGGCATTCATATAAAGATCATTGCTCCCAGCATCAATGGGAATGTTAATATGAACAGGAAGAGGTATCGCAGCATCAACACACAAGTTGAGTTTGATGCAGACTGCAACATTTTGGATGTGGTACCCATGGCCTGTGTCTACCCATGACATGCGGATATTGAATGAAAGTGGCCTGAAGCAGCTGTTTGAAAGGCTTTTTCTGCCGCCGGAGTATCATCTAATAGGAGATAAAGGATACCCTTTACGCTTGTGGCTGCTCACCCCTTTCCATATGCCAGTGACAGAATCCCAAATGATGTACAACAGGTATTTTGTAAGCTATTTATACACAATTGTTTCATACTTTATGAATAGAACACTGTATCCTAATATAGGCACCAGTAAGGTTTCAATGTCGTATCCCTTCACAGGGCACATCATATCACACGAAGTGTGGTGCAGAGGGATTGGCCAGTGGAAGTGCAGATTCCACATTCTCCACTCAGAAATTAGAATAATTCAGCAAGCAGTAGTGTTTCTTTTGGAATCCACTCGACATCTGGACGTAGCGCACGAGAGATCCCACCTGGCGATTTGCTAACAGCCCAGGAGAAATATGTATTGAGGGGGAATTTTTCACGTGTAGGTCAATATGCTGGGTTGATTTCTGAGTGCATCCAGCTAAAACATGACTGTGTTAAGACGAACAATATAGAAATTAGCTTGAGCGGATTTGTGAATGTTGATGAAAGCTATCGATATATATCGTAGTGTAAATAGGACCTTAATAGGCAGTGTAATTAATAATGAAGACTACAGATCGACAACAGGTGTGTGCTGCCATCAGCTGCTGCGGACTAAGCCTACATCGCTCTGGTTCGCTGTCTGAACATTCTGTGCTATTACATTGTGACACACAAAATCATGGCCTAAAATGCAGAAATTACATTTCCTGAGCATTTGACAAATTTACTCGGCAGATCTGATGAATTTCATATTTGTAAAAATATTCCAGTTTTTTACAGTGTTTTATTGAAACTATTTGAATAGAAACCATATTATTTTCAGCATATCCTAAAAAAAATGGAAGAGTGGTGTTTAGTGATGAGCCATTCCTGTATTGTTCTCTCCATTGATTGCAGAGCCCATCATGAGTCCATGTCTCATGGGACTCTATTAGCATAACATTACTCCTTTCCTCAGCTCACTTTCCAAGAGCAATTCATGAAAACAAGGACTCATGTGTCTCCATCAAGTTCATCCTTTCAGGCATCAATCTGAAGAAGATATTTCTGTTCATGTTTTCTCTTCGACTGTCATGCGGTTCTGGAAAAAAATAATTAAAAGTTACATTTAAAATATGGGGGACCTCTTGGTAAATACAGTGTATTCCCTTGGTAATATGCTGACAAACTTACATTTTTCTTTTTATGTATAAAATATTGTAACTGTTGACAATGTTAACCCAAATTTACAAACAAATTGCATTCTGATAATATGTTTGCTACATTATGGAGATTGGTGTAATCTGCATTTTTGGCTTATTCATGGCATAATTATTTCACATTGTATCATGTAACAGGGACAGTGTAATTCCATTATGTCACAACTGTATGAGCACATTCATATTTGTACTCCTGATTTCGAGTGACAAACTTTTGAACTCAACATTGAAAAACTATTTCAGATACAATCGCCAACAACAATGTCCCCAAAACTCGTCTGGGGATGTCTACTCAATTCTAATGTATGATTTGATTGAAAATAGGCTCTTCCCTTCTCTACAGAAGCCAAAAACAAAGCACTGTATGTCAACTAAGGATATTGTCATTTTGGATACACTATAGACGAACTATGAAGCTTTGAATCCCTTTGACAAGGCACAATCAGCAGAAACCAGCTGTTTATTCTGGAAACGAGGCACTGGACAGAGCTACTCCGGGATGCCAAAAACGCATGGTTCGATTATTCACTGTCACACAGTGTGTGTTCAGACACAAATTGACCCCTGAAACAATATTGGGAAAAAGGATCACGCAAATTCCACTTCTAAGCAGCGTTGGTATTCTCCTGACAGTGGCCACTTCGAGTTGCTTGGCTGTTTGCGGGCTTTGAGTGAGCCAGAGTAGACCCAGCAATCCTCTGAACACACCGACAGTAGTCACCCACGAAGAGGCATGACCACAAAAGTCGTAGCTGGTGGCACCACTGATATCTTTGTCCCTGAAGAATATTGGGCTATTATGCTGGTTTATCCCAGTGAAATTAGTGTTGAGATGGGTTTGTGTTTCAAAAGCTGAACAGCTTTTGTTGCAGGGGGTTTATTTTGATATTTGTGTAAAGCAATAAAGTAAATTGTGCATAAATGTTGACATTGCATTCAGTTTAATCTTTATTATTGTTTATTCGTTTAGTCACAGTGTTTCTTAAGAAAAAATGTTGGTGATGCATTTTTTGTTTTTTATTGATACAACAGTAGAAAGCAGAGTCTATGGAAAAATGTATGTAGAGGGAAACAGATCGGAATGGCACAGAAATTTGGCCAAGCCGGAACTTGAGCCCACATTGCCAAGGGTTTGGGATCTCAGACCACTACACTAAACCCTGGTATAAAAATGGATTGGACAGACAGCTAATTAAGCATAAGAATTTGCTCTATATGGCCATTTTTTGACAGCTCTCTATAGTTGTGGACATTTACAATTACAAGATAATTAAATGTTGGAAGAACTCAGTGCTATTCCAGATTTTTCCTCCGTGTGGGAAGTTTTAATATGACCCAATCATTCCTTTCCTCTGTATGTCCACTGATCCATTAGAGCGAAGAACAGCCTTCAGCATCACCAATGATTAATTAAAAGTGTTTCTTTGACATTCAGGGACCCTAGCACAAGAAAAAGAAAAACATATAGTCAGCCAGGGAAATTTGTACTCATTGTGTACAATGTGAAAATGTTTTTGTGAAAATGTTACAAAGATTCATGCAAGGTTTTTGATAAATGGAGATGGTACAGGGACTTTGAGTGAAGGATTGTGACTGACCTTAATGCTTTGCTCACGGTTATTACCAACAATGGACACCTAGGACACACAATCACCTGACACATCTCAAAGTTTCAAACAAACTGTTAGATTAGGAAAATTGTGTTTTAGTAAATGCTTTCATGGGAAAAATAAATATCCTTGCACACTGAACTGTAATATTTTGATTAAAGCCATACACCTTCTTGTGGACAGTGATAACCAAAAAACAACATCATAAAATGTATTCATATACTGTATAGATTTCATTCCACTCATTGCTACCCTTCATTTCTACCCTACAACTGAAATCCTCCATTAAATATTGTTTATTGAAAGGATTTACTGAAAAATATAAACCTACTCATTTCTATCTGTATGGAGCTGAAAGGCATTGCTTTGCAGCTGTCTGCATGACCTTGCAGATTGCAGAACATTTTAGAAGTGCAAAGTCATTCAGAACTTCTCAATTTCACCACATCCGTATACGTATCCTGTACTGTAATGTTTTGTATTGAAACAATATTATGATTCCTTATTTCTTCGCAGTCCAAACCAGCTCTAAGGTCTCTCTCTCTTTCTTTCTCTCTCTCACCAACATTGAATATCTATTTAAAAGTCTGTCCTCAATACCTTTGTGGTTAGTCTTTCCTGTTGGATATCTGAATATGTTGGATCGTATGTAGGACGTATTGAGCAAAACAAATGGATAAATAAAAGCAAAACTAGCTTATCCCTCACAACTGATGAATCTTATGTTACATACATCCACTGCATGAATGCTCAGTCTCAATGTAAGGGCCCCCAGATTAATAAATTGCCAAAACTCAATGATAAATTACTTTGCTCAATATTGTCAAATGTTAGACTCAATGGCTTATAAGAATCATCTGTCACTAGTCCAGCTCTACATGTAATTGGTCAAATCATGTGGTCTGTTAGTCTTGAATGATGGAGGGCAAGCAGAGGGGAAATTGCTGAGTTGTGTAATCTCCTTACTGTCCATGTCAGACAACAGTGTTCATAGTGCTCATTTTCACAGCATAGAATAATGCTTCACAACACAAGTGAACAGATCCATTTTAAATTTACCAGTTTTAATGGGACAATGATGTGTTGCCATCTGGACAGGAATTGTAATTAGCACATCATCAGTTGTGCTTCCACAGTGTTTGTCAATGGCCACGCCCTGGTCCACCTTTATGCATGGCGCACAATTTAACTGAGAAGCTTGCTGTACATTCGTATCTAAGTCCAGGAACCATGGACATTACCCAATTATTTCTCAGATCCCCTGCTGAGTTATTTGTATGCCTCCGTATGAATAGGAAATGCCAATACACTGAGTATGGAAGTAATTTGGTCCTTTGCTAACACAATTATAATAGTGTGCTTACAGCTAAGCATGTTTGTCAGATCTGCAATCAGGAATCAGATTTAAAAAAACAAAAAACAAAAGTTTAGGACCAACATAATAGTAAAATGTGATGTTGTAATGTAATTGAACTAGAGATATGTTGGCAGATCATTTATGGTTTCAATATTCCTGAAAACCTAATTTTTTAGTTTTACAGTGGAGATGAAAGTTGGTCAAGGGTAGCCATATTCGACTCCTTCATATTTTTTTTTGCAGGTCTCTTTATCCCTTAATAATTCTTATAAATATACTGCCCAGTCAAATCATATTGTACAAATCAATGTGTCACAACGAATAGGGGATTTGGAGGCAGGTGCATCTTCACAATTCTAGGACTCTTTATTAAACAAAACAACACTGAACAGAAGATAAATAAGGACAAGAAAAAATGAGAAACAGTACTATAACCAACACATATGAAAAGATCGTATACATACTCAACTGAAACAAGAATACACCACATACCTGAACAGAAGATGATGAACCGCAAATGACTAACAAACAGACTGAACCAAATACAGCTGGAAACTAATCAACGAAACTGATAGGGCAACTAAAACATGTGACAGGGTCATGTGAACCTAAGGCATGAAACTGAATCAAAACAAAACACCCAGGGGAGAAACCACTATTGACAGGAAACAAGAAGACTGACATAACAAAGAACAGAAACTAACCTAAACTAAACACACACACCGGGGACATTGTGACACAATGGCTGATCAATTCACAACCATTAAAAAATCAGCTCTCCCATAACAAATCCTGTATTTTAGGACACAGGCATTTTGTATATGGTTCAGATTCTCACCCAGACAGTTCATATGACACAATAGGCATTAGAGTCCACTGAGTCCAGTAGGTAAAGTCTACATGGGAATATCCCAAGCAGCCAACGATATTGCAGCCCAATGACTGATCCTCTGACCAGGCACTGAGGCCCTGCCCAGTCCTCATTCGATAATTTGACAAATACCCTGGTCGTGCAGTGTGTCCCTGGCTCCGGATGCACGAAGGGGAGAATGAGTGGCTCAGCTAGATATAGACAACTGCTGTTCTGTGGAATGGAGGAGTGAAATTTTAATTGGTTCAAGTACTTCAAGCACATTTTAATCTGAAAATGAGGTCAGTTTGAAAACCACTTTTGTACAGTATTGCATACAGATGTGGCTAAAAGTATTGATACCCTTCCACAAAAAACTGTCATTTATTTTCTGAACTAAGTAGACATTCACAAACATTTTTGGTATCCAACATTTCACATTTGCTTTTGATTTAAGACATCAAATATTACTTTAAATATTAAAACAAATGAAAATTGTACAGACAAAAATATACAGACCCTTAACCTATTTGGAGACAATACCAGCAATTACATGCTGTCTGTAGCTCTGAATGAGATTGCTATTTAAATGATTGCTTCTCTCATGTTTGATGGGTGCCTTCTCCCAACAGTGAGTTTCAGCTATTTCCACAGATGTTCAATAGGAATTAGATTATGCCACTTCGGAAAGGTCCATTATTTACTTCTCATCCACTTTTGGAGGCTTTTAAAAAAATATATGCACCTGTCTAATTTTGTTTTGATGCTGCATATTGCACATTTTCTTTTAATCCAATGCACCTCATTTCGCTACCAAAATATTACTGTGTCCTTCAATTATTTGATAGATCATGAAAATGTCAGGGGTGCCTAAACTTTTGCATATGACTGTAACATGCAAGGGTACTAATACTTTAGACCACATCTGCATTTTACTTATCTTAAAGGATATTGTTTGCGTGGCCAATTAGGGGAAATATCACATTACCCACATAGTATTCTGATAAAGCACATCTTTTTTTTTACTCTCAGCAATTTAATACAATGCCTTGTAAGTTTCTGTCACTTTTTAATATATTACCTTTTAAAATAGTATTTGTTAACACATCTATTTTTGTCCCATTGTGTGGGTGCACTATTACATTTTCTCCCTTGGAGTCTTTCTTCATCAATTACTAATTACCAAAGTGCTTAAATGTGATTCATGCTGGTTGTTAGAGCCAGTGTATTGATTATGTGTGTTGAAAACATTTTTATATGCTGTTTTATGCATTCACAAAACTATAATGCAAGCTTTTGTCACACATACAGTAGACCATACTTCTATCATTCGCCAAATGCAGCAATGTTGTTTATTTACATGAAATATGTAATGAAGGACTGTTGGTATACATGAAAATACAAAAAGTATTCTATTGTATATTTCTGAAACACACAGTACTAGAAAACAGAACATAGAATAGTTGAGAGTAATAATATCAACAAAATCCCAGTTGACACTCGACAGATCGGGGTGGTCTCTGTGTGATTATAGTTAGACTCCCCAGGGCCCTGAACTTCTTTCTACACCTTCCCAGCATGGCTCAAATCAACTCCTATGGAAGTCAGTGATCCATAAATCAAAATAGCTGAGAGTCCAAAGAACAGGACTTTCATAGATTTAAAAAAGATACATCTTTGGCTTCTCTGATATTCTAAACTTTGCACTGTGTTCCATCTGCTGTGGCACTCGGATGCATTTTATGTTATCTCATCTCGGCTATGTAAAAACATGACCATGGGATTGATTTAGTTTGTTTGAATTCTGAACAGGCTTTAGTGACCAAAGGAACTTTGTGAATGATCAGCTGCCAATCACCATTAGCTCAACAACATTAGTATTTTTTGGGAGAAATAGGTGAAAGTGCTCAGAGTTTAATCAAGATCTGACCGGTTGATAAAATTTGTGGTGACACCATGATAAATGTACACTTGCTGTTAGGGTGTCTGAAAGTAGTATGTGAATATTTATCTGTAAATCTGTGTCTAGATTTGTGGAGATTTATCAGTGAGTAATGGAGAAATACACTGCCACAGGAGCATGACAATTGATATGTACATGGTGATATTCTCATCCATATTTTCATATACTGTAATTATCTTGACTATTTAAATTAGAGGGCAAATGGTTCCTCTTGTGACTTAGAAATCCATTACTGCCTGGCTAATTGGCTAGGCAGGCTTTTCCCCCTCATTCATTCATTCACTCACAGATTGAAATCCAACAGTGATTCTAATTTGAACTAGAACATTGCACAGTAAAAATTAATACACTGCACAGTAAAATTAATTTCCAATCCCAAACAAGATATAAAAGTTTGTTTGTACAATAGGCTCCATACTGTGTCTGACATGACTTGTACATTAGTCTAATATTTTGTTGCACATTTGCAACAGATAGTTATCGTTGTTTTCCGTTTCAGCAAATGCATATTACATGTACATTTGCATCATTTTAAACAGAAATTTGATTTTCTATAACAGCGTATTAATGTTGTACTGTACTGTAATGTAGGCTTACACTACTATCTGTTTGCAAGTTTGTATACAAATTGGTATATCACAACTGGTTGTATACAAACTGGTATATCACAACTGACTGTAAACAAACTAGATCATATGTACAAACTAGGTATATACAACACTGGCCTATACTCTATAATGTACGGAGTTGGATGCAATATAATATTGACCAATAAGTGTAAACAAAGAGCTGTCAGTGACGTATCCTTTTAATATGTTTTATGGCTGGTGTATTTTGGAGTAAACCTCTTTAGTCAGAGCATTCATCTGGGTGCTCTGACGAAGGAGCTTTGTTTTGAAATGTGTCAGCCAATACAGTTATTGAGGGGATCAAGTTGTTGTTTTTCAAATTTAGTTGAGACTCCAAAGACTGACCACGTCAGCAGGCCAATTTATATTCAGTCAAACAGTGGTTGATCGCCGGGACTTTTCAGCAATCTAACATTGACCTTTGATCGTGCAGGCCATGACACATTTTCACTAACCATGCTCCACTTCAGGTAGTTTTCAAATTTGTCTTTCAACTGGTAAAGCAATGCAGAGTGGTGTACCAAAATGGCTTATGGCCTGAAATGTTGCTATGTGAGTTGCTTATTATACAGGATTTAAACTAGCATATTGTACAACAGTCATTGTTTGTAGCTAAGACCTTACTGAATAAACCAATAAGGTTTCTGTCATGATCAACTCAGGAATAAGGTAATAGACAGTGCCCTAGCTAGAAACGAGTTCACGGACTTGGAAATAGAAACAATAATCTCATTTTATTAAAGAAAACTATCCCGCAGGAGAAGGACTAACAAACACGCTTAAACTTATAAGCTACAAATCAAAACACGGAAAATGAACACAGGCACAATTATATACATAT
>JACXGM010002232.1:0-48176 GCA_016801145.1 Umbra pygmaea
AAGCCTAAGATCTCTTGATCAAGCTTTGCTGGTAGTCCCCCGGGTTAGACTCAAGCGTAGAGGTGAGCGTGCTTTTTCGGTGGCAGGCCCGCGTCTATGGAACTCCATGCCCCTTCAGATTAGAACGGCCCCTACCTTGTCTGTTTTTAAGTCTTTATTAAAAACCCACCTGTTCTCTTTAGCTTACTAACCTTCATCTTTGGCTGATTTTATTTGTTTATTTTTAGCCTACGTTTTATACTTCCATACTTGTGTTACTGTGTGTTGTTATATAGGTATTTTATTATTACTTTTTAGATTTATTTTCTGTAAAGCACTTTGGTCAGCCTAGTGGCTGTTGTAAATTGTGCTATATAAATAAAATGACCTTGACCTTGACATCATTGCAGAGTTGTCATTTTGTAATTTTCACTTCCTACCAGGCGCGGTTCTAGCGCGGAGGGGGGGCACACAAGTTCGCCTGGCAACACTATATTGTGTCCACAACACAAACTCTAATTCTACCATTCAAAACAGTAGCGCTTGTAATTCATGAAAATAATAATTGTTAATAATTTGCATAGATAGCTGGTGGGTCTATGTTCATGTATTGCTAAAATTATTCTGTTTTTGGAAGCTAGCGAATGTTTTTCAAATGTATCATGTTTTCACGAGACACTGACAATATATTAAATCAAATTCTGTGTACAACATATTCGTTATTGTTTTTAATAAAACGTTGTAATTGAAAACATGTTAAATGTTTGTTTTTGTAATTAATTCACAAAGGTTATTGCAATGAATTAAAACCAGCACTATTATTCTGAATGGACAAATCAGAGTTTGTGTTGCCGAAATAATATAGTGTTGCCAAGCGAACGTGAGTGACCCCCGCTAGAACCGCGCCTGCTTCCTACTTCCTGTCTGTAATGTGTTTAGGAAAAAAGGTGACTTTCTAAAAAACACGACCTACTTTGAGGCACCATAGCTCTGGCTGCGTTTAACTGACAGGGATGAGCCAACACGCGCTATTTGCGTGTAATTCTCCTCTTTCCAACGGTTTCAAGCTTCAGTTGCTAGGTTATATGGTTCACGAGATAATCGCGCTTGATGCTCGAGCGTCGAAATCACTTAGAGGGTTTAACAGGGAGCTGATAAATCTCAACATTATACTGTACATAACGATATGACATTTGGTGTTTTTGGACAGTCCCATAAAGGGTGGTTTATGATACAGACATTACAATGTTGAACAGGTCCAATGCTCTTCCACAGGTTTAAAACAAATACTATTGTGTTCAGGTATATATGTTGATATGGGTGGCTTTGTCCAGCAACAGCCAGTGAAATGGTGACTCCCACTTTATGCAGCGGGGAAGTTAAGCGACGCCTCTCCGGGTGGAATATAAGTTTTTGTAAGGGAAAACAGATGAGATTTCTTTAACGACTCTCCTGGCCCACGTCTGTGCGTGCCATAGCAAATGTGTGGAATAAATGTTGAGAAATAGACTGAACCGTATAAGCAGGGCTGCCGACAGGAATTTGTGGGCCCGGGACAAACTCCACATTTGGGGCCTCCGGCTAAAAACATTTACTGTGCAAAAACAAAATTTGGGGCCCCCCTCAGGACTGGGCCCGGGACAACATTCCCGGTTGTCCCCCCCTGTCAGCTGCCCTGCGTATAAGATATGCTTAGATCGTAGATCATATTTAGGAGTTTTAGACTACACGTCATTTCTTGGTATGTAACTTGTAATTCTGTGTCCGGTTAAAGAGTTGTATTTATGCCTTCAATTAGAATTAAATATTATTCACTTTACTAAGTTCTGTTCGTCTGACTTTCTAAATCATTTCCCAGAACTTCTCCGGTGGAGACATTAATGGGAAACGTAAGATATCTTGTTGCGGCTTGCTCTATGTTTCTGCCCTTATCACGCACTCAGTTCAAGCTAGGTAGCCTACACACTGTTTTCTGAGTATCGCGGGTAGCGATTAAGTTTTCCCGGGTCGCTCTAGTATTTTCATTCCATAGCTGCTTACACACACGGATCAATGATCATTATGAGGTCAGATAGTTAGATAGGAAACACGTCTATACTATCAATCCTCTATACGCATTTATTAAGCATTTCTCCGTTCTCAACTCAGACTATTGCAACAGGGAAGAAAAGGAAATATATTAATAATGAATGCTTTAACTTCACAAGTGCACATTAATTGTATCCTTTTACTCCCTTACTACACAAGCATTACATTACTGTGAGAGGATACATTTTCCACACACAAAGTATTCCAGCTAGACTCTGTACGTTTATGTGATCCCACAAACTGACCATTGCCCACATGTGAAAGTCTACTCTCATGCAAGTTTCCATTCCACTCGCAACGTCAGCTTGGGTCTAAATTTTATATACGTTTCATACAAGTAAACATCAATTCAAACATAAATCCAATGAAATAGCCTGGATTATCCCATTTGAATGCAATTGCTTGCAGTTTTAGAGCGATCGTGGTTTGCATCATTTGTTAAAAGGCCACTTTATGACCACCACAAACCAGGTGGCTATACAAAAAGCCAGATATAAAGCCAAATCCCCAAGTCAAGTGTTTATTATTTTTTACATCCCATCCTATTTATAACATTTGTTATATTATTATTGACCATGGTGTAAATTAATACATTAGCTGAATTGACATGAATTTACCCCTCATGCTAGCATAACTGCTGTAGTCTTATAAACTATTAGATAGCTAACTAGGTATATACATTTTATAATTTAGCAAAACTTCTGGTCTTGTGTAGCGAAATGTGGCTAAACTAGCGGGTGTACCAATTTACAGCTAATTAAATATAGCTATTTAGCTATCATAACTTTATTCAGTGACCATTATTAAATGTTACAACTGTTATGTATCAAGAAGCATTAACTGTTCAACCATTAACTAAAGTTAGACCTACCTTTAAATTCCAGGCCAGATTATTTTAAATACATAATGTAAAAAATCTGGAAATTTATCAAATTGTTTCATTAATACTTTTAGTGTGTGAAAAATGTATCCTTTCGCAGTAATTTACTGCTTGCAACAATTTTTTTGCTTGCTCAATGTTATACATGCAATGTCTTAATTGCAATTTCCACACAACACTTGCTGTGCATGCACAATACAGCGGATGCCCTCCAGTCGTTCGCTCTCTCAAACACTATAGATGTTGTTTGCGCAAGACGTACTGCGCACGCGCGACATTTAGCATTGATCTAATGCCATTCAAGCCCTGCTGCGTACCACATATACATATCTGGGCACCAGAACACCTACGCCAAACACAAGGGAATATGGGTAGATCTCTGGTACAGATTCAGCTACATCCTGCTCCATCATTTCAGTAATTCAGTGGGTTGAAACAGCTACTAACGACTCCCTAGTGATTGAAAGTGAGAAAGAGACTGCTGGTGCGTGCATGCGTCTTGCCTGCAGCCTGGGGTCTTCCTTAGCCTCCGGTCCTGCATAGTTGTCGATAAGACATCTCAGAGTTGACAAAATGCTCAGACAGTCATCCTTAAAATCCCTCTTCTGAAACCAGAAAAACAAATGTAAGGCCCACTTACCAAATTTACTAAATGTCACATGATTGCAGGTCACCTGATAGCATATTTGGATATATGTTGTCACATTTGAAATGTTTGTACAAGTGTGATACTGTTATTTCTAACGATTGAAGGAGCAATTATGGGGCATTGCATGGAAATTACATACTATTATTGAATATCATAAAAAATGCGCTGTGAAAAAATTGTTTATTGGCTTTATCAATTGGTTAGATTTGTGAGTGCTTGTTTTGTACTGAAGCAACAGCTTCATTTTATGCAATCATTTATTTGACTGATTGATCCAGTAATAGAGCAGTGTATTGGTCAGAAACAAAACCACTTATTATATACAGGAATCATCAATATTGCTAAAAGAAAGCTGCAATCGCTGAAACTTGAAAGAGGGACAGTAGAACAATACTGGCTGATGTGTCCAGTGATTTATCAGGACTGCCCCTTTTGTTGATTATCATGATAATGTGTACCAGTTGTTTTATGAGGGTCTTGAACTCCTGGGCCATCTGTTCAGGCGCAGGACCCTGCAGCAGTAATAACACCTCCTTGTCCAGCGTCTCATCAAGCGGCGATAAGTAGCTCAGTGATGACATAAGCTCCGCACCCTAGAAATTAAAGATCACGACCTGGTCAGTAACCTTGGAGCTGATTGGTTGATGGCCACATCCAGAAAAAGGTTTCGGCATTTATAAGCCTCCACTATATTGTGCTTGAATTTTGAGTAAACAGTCTTGTCTCTCAATTACGTTACACGGATGTCACTCATTTCAGTGAAGACTCTCCATGATGCAGTGGAATCAGAATGGCCCTTTGTAGTTTAAAATCCTGTTGCTAGACGGACATTAAAGTTTGACAAGTGTCAAACTACATTTTCAGCACAGATACAGTCTGTCAAAGCTGCCGGACATTAACAGCCTAACTTAATTTTAGTTCAACTTGCCTTGCTTTATTATGTTTAATCATCTTCAAAAACTATACAGTTCTCTTCTCTCTGAACATATGACATTTCCATTCAAGTCTCCACAAATTGGGATTTCTGACAATCGACAGGGCTCTCCAACTTGTGCTACAGACTGTGCACTTGTCAGAATAATATTGCGTGAATGAGACGTAGGTTTTCATGCCAACTTTACGAAAGTTTTACAAAGAATTATGACCAATCAGATAAAATGAAAAAGATAACAGGTGTACAGATACATGTATTTTTTAAACTTAATCAATTCTAATCTTATAGTGATAACATCGGTTATAGCTGATGTTTCAGAGCCCATCTTGGTTTAGAATTGGATTATATTTATAATTTGTGCATTCACTGACAAAAACACAGGTTCCTAAAAATCATATTCATAGTTATGCATAGCTAGTATGGTCATTAGCTCTGTATTTCCTTTCCCAGCCATTTCATCCCTTCCCAATTTCATGTCCAATTATGGCTCTGCATCATAAATACCACACCAGCGCAGGTGCAGGATAGTCCATAATTGATGCTCTTTCAGCCGCTAGGATGCAATATTCAACAAAACTGGGTAGACATGTACAGTAGCATACAGTGGAGGCATACAGTGGCATGAGAACACACCATTTCCACTACAGTCACAAGCTTTACCAAAATATTGAAGTCACCATTTACATTGTCAAAACTATATAATATCTTGCCAAGAAGCATTCAAATGACAATACAAAAAAGTGGAGTACGCAGTCAGGATGTTTCACAGAAGGAACAACTGTCATTGATATCTGGAGCCATTTTAAATAATGGCCAATTTGTATGATTCTGGATACCTCTGACATTTGTGGTATGAAGAAACAAACAGAGGTAAAACATAATACCGTATTTTCTCAAATAAAACTGGTAGTCAATTAAACGAATAAAGGCTGGTCTTAAATAAAGGCCAGGGAAAGATGTGTGGATATCTCCTAGGTAACTTTCATATAATGTGCATTCCAGTTAAGCGTAATGTACATTTCTACCACTTTAATTTCATAGATTCAATAATATATTCATGTTATTTCCAACACTTTGTTTTTTCTGGATTATGGTACTCATCTAAAGCAGTGACTCACTGCTTCTGCTAGCTGTCAATCTGTACCATTTTGTTCCAAACCTACAAATGATGCTACTCATTACCAGGATGAAACGGTAACTCAGGGTAGTCGCAACTGGGGTTAGATAGAACATTTACGGAATGGTGGCTCCCGGCAGCAGGAATGAGTATTGTCCTACCGGTAAAGTACAATTGTCCTACCGGTGTTTCAGTCAATGAGGCTGTATGTTGTACTCAGCCTGGTGTTGTTTGTATTAACGTACAGGTAGAAGGCATTAACTTCATTGGAAGTAACACGGCTCCCATTCAGTGCAAGCGACTGAATCTTCAACAAATCTTTCAACTATTTATTGGAACGGTTACAAGAAGTGTTGAGATTGTGTTAACAACGTAATGCAGCAATAAAAGGGCAAACTGGAACAAGGATTGACACTAAAATATAGCCAATTATACTTATCACACAAAGGGAATTAGAAATAAAGGCCTTCCTCTAACAAAACCCTGCTTCAAATAAAAGCCAGTTACCTTCTGCAGTAGAGGTAAATAAAGGCCCCGGATTTTATTTGAGGAAATACGGTTATTATAAACTAGTCCATTGCAATGTGCTTTTCCTAATCATGGGCTAATCATTGAGACTTTACTGGGCTCTTCAGCTTGAAATAAACTAGTAGTAACTGACACAACCACTTAATGCACCTATATTATAATTACAATAAGTATTTTACACTTTACCTATATTATAATTACAATAAGTATTTTACACTTTACCTATATTATAATTACAATAAGTATTTTCTTCTAGAAATGTGACTTATTGTCAATTTTCTTCTTTGTGCATATGGCCCAGCTGGTCAGCAGTTGTCTGATAGGGTCTGATGTTTTGAGGAAGCAGTACAGTAGGTGGACCTTAATGGAAGTAGACTCACAGAGAGTAGGTAGGTGTACAAGTCACACTCAGATGTGAAAATGAACAATGTATTACAAAAGACCTATCTCAACTTAGTTCAAACTATTTATTTTATCACTTACCTCCAGTGGGGTTTGCGCAAGGGCCAGTTCAGTCTGCAGGGATCCTGAAGTGTTCTGGTTCAGACTGTATGCTACAGACAGGGTGACCCCCGTGCTGCAGCAGTAAGACAGTGTGAAACACAAACCAAAATAACAAATCGCCCCACTTCACATAACACAGACAGCTTGAGGAGAAGATATGTTTAAAAAAAAAACTGCCAAGACTAAAGGGCATACGAGTTCAAGCAAAAGGGAAAATACAGCATTCCTCAACACTGATCCTGGCAAGGTCACAGCCCAGCATACTGTAGCGTACTTACCCTGCCATGTCTGGCTGCATGCAGTGCATCTGGCTCTCCAGCTTGGATTTGTCTGCTCTTAACAGCTGGCAGGGACAACAGACATGTATAGTCAAGACAACGCCACAATCATGCTGTAACTGCAGAAACACTGAAGACTAAATATAGCAGGACAAGCATACCCATATGGATCTTCCAACTGACATTTCAGTCATTGACTAGACTCTTATTCAAAGCAACTTAAGGTTGACAGTCTTGCTAAAGGACAGAACGACAAATTTATTCAACTTAATCACTCTATTTTCAGTTACTGGTCAGATGCTCTAATGACTAGGCTATCACTAACTGAAAGTGTTATTCACTGTTAGACATTTTTATTACCCTAAATAGACATTTGTGGGCGGTAATATAGAGCAGTATACAGAAGTACTGCACTTTTGCCTATACTGACACATTTACGATGTAGACAATGTGATGGAATTAGGAGTTAAGACCTTTGAATGAAGTTGTGATTCTGGATCAGAACCAGGGTTGAGACTCACCTCTGTAACTGACATGTATTCCTCTACCGTAGCTTTCAGCTCTTCCACCTGTCTGCTTTTCTGTAAAGGAGAATGGTGTTAAACAGGACATCAGTATCCTTGCTTTTCATTAATGCTATAAACACATTTAAACTAACAATAAATAGCTGTAAAAGCTTTTCAGGTCATATTACATTCATTATGGACAAATGGATAAATAGTTGAACTAAATTCCAAACCACATTTACTTAAACCAATTAAAAAAATAATAAAACAATTTTACCAATATGGTAATATATATATAAACATGCTAAGATAAAGACAGACTGTATCAGGCAAGAAATATAATTAATATCCATGAGTTTGGAATGAATTACAAAACACAGTTCACCCAATGAAATTAAACCTAAGAGCTTACTGAAATTGTACACTATTTAACTGTCAGAAAATAAGTGCACAAACTTGGCCTACATGGAAGTTCAAGACCTATCAAGACACATCTAACATTTGCCAGGAAACACCTGGGTAAACATCAAACCTACAAGAACAATGTGCTCTGGACACATATGTGGAGGTGTTTGGTTGTAATGCCAGAGGCCATGTTTCACAAAAACACATGGTGGAAGAGGCATTAGAGTTTGGTGCTGATTTGCGGCCTCAGCTTGGCCAACTTCACATGATTGAACAAACTATGAATTCCATATTGTACCAGTGCTCTCAAGGAGACTACCATGCCATCTGTCAGAAAGCTGAAAATGAACTGCAAGAAAGCACTTGAACATGACACAATTGAAGCAATACTGAAAAGTGGGCATAAATTCAAAGTAAAAGTCAAAGACACTGATAGACAATTACAGGAAAATGCTACATGACGTTATTTCAGATAGTGTGCAACAACAGCTATTAAAGCTAATAGAGTGTACAGTACATAATGAAACTGCATCTGTTGATTAAAAAAAAAATGCAAAATATGATATTTAAATGTAATTTCTTAAATTAGCGCCAATTCCTAAAGATCCAATATCCATATGTTAAAATACTTGAAAAAAGGGGGCATATTTTCTTACACTGTAAATGAACAGACTTGTAATAGTAATATCAAAAGGCTTTCTTCCTTTACCACCTGGGCTGCCACAGTGCAGGGGAACTAACATGAAATGCAAGCTTTGTTTTACACAGCCCACTTATCTTTGAGCTTATCATGGCTATACTAATGAAACATCTTTATTCATTACGAAGCAGACATCGAACAAAACTACAAAAGCAAAGTCTTGGTTTAGATGTGACTGACCAAGTGTATGATGGATTCCTTTTCACTCAAGACAGCATCAAAGGAATGGATTTGGACCTGTAGATGAAAGGACATATAATGCAACATGGTGCACACATGGACATGTAAGGTCAAATACAAACACTTGTATATTAATGCTTATCAAGACCAGAAAAATAATCCTAACCTTACTCCTAAAGCTAACCATTAATGCCTAAACTTTAAAGTAACCCCAAATCAAACATAAACCCAAATGTCTGGACATATCCATAACATCCAAGAAACAAATGTATCCTTATGGGGATGGCAGCATGTCCTTAGGGCAGATTTTTCATGACATCATCTGGTCTATCGTCTGGATTAATGCAATAGCTGACCCACTTGAGTTACCTGTAGATGCAAAACTCTTAAGCTGGATTCATACCAGGTCAGGCAAACTGGTTGCATTGCGGCAGAAGTCCATTCATTTAAATAGGAACCAATGTGCACCGCTAAGGCAAATCTACCGGAACTGGCAAAATGTGGATGCGGTGCAGCGGGTGTGTCACAAGAGTTGAAAAAATCCAACTTGTGCGGTTCTTTGCCGTATGGTGCCAGAACAGGAAGTTTATTTACCTCAGAGAAAGAGCTAATATGTCACTTTCATCTATGGGTGTGTGAGATTGCAAGACAAGCTTTGACAGCTCAGTAGATAGTTTTCGTATTGTCAATGAATACTAAACTGAAAACCGCTCCTGTCAGTCGCCTTGCTGGAGGAGGACAGTTGTATGCAATGTTGCCCACCATCTTGTAGATATGGAAGGTTGATTATGATGTTGATTGCAGTGTACACGTGTGTCTGCATTACGATGCCGTACGGGGATTTTTTTGCCGTGTCTGGTGTGAATTCAGCTTTACATGGACCCACCTGCAGCTGAGTTCTGAGGTCACACAGTTCTATCATCCTGCTCTTGAGGTCATCCATCTCCATGGAAACTTTCATGTTCTAGTGAACAGGAGTAAAGGAAGGTGGATTATAGTAAAATGTGACATTTAGTAGATCAAGTGGTTCCCACGATATGTGAGAACATGCTCTTGAAAATCTTAACAGTACAATGCACAAATGATAGATCTGAAAAAAACTATTCAGCCATCCTTTAAAAAGGTGCTATTTGTAGGATTTGTGTAGAATTTAAGAGTGAAAACAGAAGTACTTCCATTTTTAGTGACCAGTTTACAAATTTTTTTTAAATGAAAAGGATTTTAGATGGGAGAATGATTTCATACAGAATACAGTGCATTCAATTTGCATCCTTTTATCCAGATTTTGTTTAATATCATGAAATAACACATTCACAGCCTTCATAAGCAGTTCCATTGTTACAGCTAAAATTTCCCCAAACATTTGGACTTAGTAACTCAGAAAGTACTTTTACTCAAGTAAATTCCCACCTCTTCACCTTCCTAATGTCACACCTCAGAATCAATCGTCCATTAAGGCATTTTGATTCCTTTAAAGGTGCATTATATGAAATAAACAAGTAAAGATATTACCTCAGAGGAATTTTAGGTTTCTCAGAACAAACAGAAAAGAGCAAAAAAGGTACAATACCTCCTCCTGAAGAGAGCTTATCTTTGCAATCAGACTCTGGTTCTCTTTCTCCTGTTGGGGAGACGTTGGTCCGAATCAGGGTTGAGATTCATTCAAATTGAAGTTAATTAAGAAATAAATTTGATTTTGAAATTCAGAAATAGAAGAGAAACTGACAGTTCAAACATATTCAAAAAAATATTATGCATCATGTATGTTTTATAGAATTTGAAGTTAATATTTCTGAATTGACAATCTTCAACTTAAATTTACACAATTTTTATAGAGATCTGTTTGGACATTGTAGTTTGATATATTGAATTGCAAGAGATGTACGCGTGTGTGTGTACTGTGTGTGGACCATGGTCCAAGGCTAACAGTAAGTGGCCTGTGGATTGAATACTACAAAAGGTGCTGATGATAGCAAGGCACTGCTCCATGTCAGGAGGTGGTGTTACCAGTTTCCCTCTGTGTCCAGAGATTTCTGTCCTGTTCAATGCCGTATGCAATACAAATCGGTAGAAGCGGACTCTGTGTGCGCCTACCATCTGTTTATTCTGAGCTGAAGCCTTCGCCCTGCCCTCCTCCGTGCAGCTCAGAGTCATCTTCATCTCCTCCACCTCATCCTTTAACATCTTCTCCTTCTGGGCCAGCTGCTGGCTTCTGTACAGGGAATGGGGACTTTATACAGAAGCCCTGAGGGTGTGTTTGGCAATTAATTCAAATACAGGGCTCAGCTGTAAAAGAGACATGGGTCTCAGTTGATTGTATAAATTATTAATATTATATTATACAATTGTGGAAATGTTTACAGGATAGGATATATTTGAGGGACAGTGGAGAGATACAGATTGAAAGAGCATTATGCTAGTTACTATTGTGAGGCACCCAAAATCTGTGTACTTTACATCTGCATACAAACGGGCAACACACCTATTTTATAAAAAAAAATAAACTACAATCTCACATGGTTCCTACAGCAAAGATCTTGGAGCAGGTAGACAGCTGGAAAAACTGAAGCCAGTCTTCCATTCATAGCTTTTGGTTTACCTTTTAAATTGACTGGATTTTAAAAGGAACTGACAATAACAACTTGGAACTTTGATTCCCTACCTGTATTTTGTATAGAATACATACATTCTGGCCTGTGACTTCAGTTCCTCGTTCTCCTCTGCTAGCTTCTGGTTGTGGTCGTCCAACGTCTCCACTGTCTGTTTCAGCTTCCTCACCTCCTCCTGAAGCTTCTGGTTACCGAACTGAAGGTCAGCCACACAGTATACAAGGTCAGACGTCTCACTGGAGGAGGAAAACACATGCAGACATACAAAAGTGTTATCAGATCTGAAAAATGTATACAGTCGTACGCAGAAGTTTAGGCACCCCTAACAATTTCCAAGATTTTCATTTATAAATAATTGGGTGTTTGGATTAGCAATTTCATTTTGATCTATCAAATAACTGAAAGACACAGTCATATTTCAGTAGTAAAATGAGGTTCATTGGATTAACAGAAAATGTACAATATCCATCAAATTGAAATTAGACAGGTGCATACATTTGGGCTCCCCAACAGAAATATCACATCAATAAAAACCTCTAGACACTTCCTATAGACTGTAATGAGTGTCTGGATTCTGGATGAAAGTATTTTGGACCATTCCTCCTTGCAAAATCTCCAGTTCACTTAGTTTTGATGGTTGTTAAGCATGGACAGCCCGCTTCAAATCACCCCACAGATTTTAATTGATATTCAGATCTGGGACTGGGATGGCCATTCCAGAACATTGTACTTGTTCCTCTACATAAATACCAGAGTACATTTTGAGCAGTGTTTTGGGTCATTGTCTTGTTGAAATATCCAGCCACTTCAACTTTGTGACAGATTTCTCAACATTATTCTCAAGTATCTGCTGATATTGAGTGGAATCCATGCAATCCTCAACCAGCACTGGCCACACAGCCCCACAGCATTATGGAACCTCCACCTAATTTTACTGTAGGTAGCAAGTGTTTGTCATGGAACGTGTGTTCTTTTGCTCCCATGCATAACGTCCCTTGTAATGACCAAATAACTCCATCATTGTTTCATCAGTCCACAGCACCTTCTTCCAAAATGAAGCTGGCGTGCCCAAATGTGCATTTGCATACCTCAAGTGACTCGGTTTGTGCAGTGTGTGCAAAAAAGGCTTCTTCTGCATCAATCTCCATTACAGCTTCTCCTTGTGAAAAGGGCGCTGAATTGTTGAACAATGCACAGTGACACCATCTGCAGCAAGATGTTGCAAGTCTTTGGAGGTGGTCTATGGGCTGTTTTTAACCATTCTCACCATCCTTGGCCCTTGCTTCTCCTATATTTTACTTGGCCTGCCACTTCTGACCTTAACAAAAACTGTGCCTGTGGTCTTCCATTTCCTCACAGTGGTTCCCCACAGCAGTTCAAGGCTTAATGAGCTCACCAAACCAATTGTGTTCCAATTAATCAGTGCTAGGTAGTTACAGGTATTAAAATCAACAAAATTACAATTGCGCCCAAATTTATGCACAGGTCTAATTTTAGCCACTTTCCGACCGCAGGGATTTTTGCAGTTCCTATAACATAACGTTCCTATAACCCTTTTTTTCTTGTGTTCCGACAGGAGAAATTTAGGGATTATTTAGTCCCTCGCACCACAGTTCCTATAAACATTTTAGCTCCTACTCCAGAGCAGGGTCTTTCCCTTTTCCTAGGTCTACGTTGATTAGTCCAACTTATAAATTACGCTGGTCGCTTCGTTTGTCTGTTGCGTATAATAATACATTATGCTGGAGGCCTTCGTCTTTTGTGTTTCTGTGTTAAGTAGCTACTCAATTTCTATGACTCCAGCCTAGTTTTTAAACGCCGCGGTTCGAACTCCGTTATTAGGACATTATCAAAACAACATTATTTTTATAAAATTGTATTCTCGTAATCTGAACGATTAGCAAGCCGCTGAAGGAACCCAGCACTACTTGGGCTGAAAACAACGAGATCATCCGCATACATAAGATGATTTACACACTTATCTCCAATCATACACCCAGTGTTACAAACATTAAACTGTGAAATATTGTTGTATGTGGCGCTACGCTGAAGTCTAGTGACGACGCTATAAAAGCCTGTTGCGGTGCTTGCGTCACTCCCTTATCCCTCCTACCAGTTCCTATGGCCACTTGACCAGTGCGAATGCAAATAGCAAAACTGGTTTTGGGGGAGAGTAGTTAGTAGAACTGTTTATAAGTAAATTGTTCCTATAACTACGTTCCTGAAACTACTTGGTCGGAAACTAGCTTTGGTTTTGATGCATATTGCACATTTTCTGTTAATCCAATGAACCTCATTTCACTACTGAAATATTACTGTGTCCTTCGGTTATTTGATAGGATCAGCGATTTCATTTTGATCTAACACCCAATTATTTATAAATAAAAATCATGGAAATTGTCAGGGGTGCCTAAACTTTTGCAATGTTTACAATTGTATGTTAATGTTTGTTATTCAGATTGGTGGTTTATCTGTGATGCCAACTTGTCATACAAATTATTATAAGTACAACAAGACATCCTCGAGAGTATTACACACACACACACACACACACACACACACACACACACACACACACACACACACACACACACACACACTTACAGATCTGCTCGGGACACCTCCCCTCCAAATGCCTCCAGACTGCCTGAGGTCATATTCAAAAGGACAGACCTCTTAGCTGATGTAGACATGAGACAGCAAGAGTAAGGGAAGAGAAAAAAAACAAAAATCTTGCTGAAGCAAATTATGAAAAGTAGGTATAAAAGCATATATACACACTGGTGCAAATCACTTTGAATAGGAGCATCTAATAAATTACTTCACAGTAAACGTATAAAGATGTGAATTAGAGGAAAAAGGACTGGCTCTTTGCAAGCATGGTATGAAAGATAACCTTTACAATTCAACACAGACATGCACTGCTGTGAGGTGTATCTCCTCCTAATGACAGGTGCAACTCACCTGAAAGGCCGTCTCTGAGTTTGACAGACTCTTGTGTCAGCTCGTCTGGAGTGTCGTCCCTGTGGATGTGTAGGAACGACAAAGCATGACAAATGATGTGCACACACAAAGATAGCCGTAGTTCACTAGTGGGTTACAATTGTATTTTTATGAAAGCTAAGTCTGCAAGCTCTTTATCAGGCTACATTAAAGTCCCGACTTTTTTAATGCCAACCTCCATTTGTGACAGAAAGCATGTAATTACTGTACATTACAAGGTTTCCAGCAGTGCACCCTCTACAGCAGGGGTCACCAACCCTGTTCCTGGAGAGCTACCAACCTGTAGGATCACTTTAACCACAGTCTAGCACACCTAATTGTAATAATTAGCTGGTTGATAAGATGAATGAAGCTACAATATGTGCAGTTGGAGTGAAAACCTACAGGATGGTAGCTCTCCAGGAACAGGATTGGTGACCCCTGCTCTACAAGATCAAATAAGAGACAATGTGCACTTGAAATGATTTCCAAATGGGACCATCTTCTTTATTATGCACCACCTTTAAAGTTTTTTAATTGTGGGGGGGTGTTATTATTTTTAGCGGCAGAACATTATGAACCATCAGCTAGGAGGACAGGTGTGTAGGGGGAGACCTAGAGGGAGGGCACAGACAGCGGCCAAGCAGAGGCTTGAACCAATGTTGCCAGGGACTAGTGTGGTCCAGAATCAGGAGCTTAGATCGTTACAACAAACTCCTGAATATTATGCACAACCTTTGGTGAAACAGAAGGTAGTGTCCTAACAGATGTAAAGAATGCCTTTGGCAGAAATCCAGATGGAGTGGTACCCGTTATTCCTGCAGTGGTTGATCCATTCGTTCATGATGGCGTGGTAGGTGTTCAGGTCTATTGACACGTCCTTGTGCTCTGGGTCCAGCATGTTACACAGCTCCTCCAACCCACTGTCCTCAGAACCACGGCTGGTGGTGTGGCGCAGGTAGTCCACGATGCAAGACACATACACCTTACCTGGGTGAATGGCAGTAGGAACAAAGGTACTTCACCATGGTCATTTATGTAGATGAAGACAGTCCGACAACCAGCTGGTTCTAGGTTGAAGATAAAATGGCTCGAGAAGCTAGAGACACCCGAATGCTAATTAACTCTCTAAACTCTGGCAGTGTGAATACGCATAAAATACACATGCTTCAATACATTTTCAACCACAGAAAAACCCTAAATACCAACAAAGGTCTTTTAATAATCTATTTACTCTTGAATGGAAGCCATATTTAAAGTACACAGAGCATAGGAAATAGTGTGTAAATATTATTATTTCAAACAATGAGTTGTTTCAACATCAACCCCAGGATGTCTGCTTAGAAAGGAGGAGACAGCATTCAACAAGGGTTTGGGGATCATGTCAGTGATGTGCCACCTCATAGGGCATACACTTTGCTTGACATGCATTGATCACTAAGCAGTTCGGACATTGTTCCTTAAAGTCATTATGGGTGATTGGAAACTACAGTTTAATTTGTACAATTTTAAATTTGGACAAAATATTTGTATACAACTATCTTATACGTATATGAAAAAAACAAAGTGTACTTTATGCTGCATGTATGGTTCTTTTAGGCTGGGATGATGTGTTTGCTTGCATGGCAGACAGTGTATTCAGTAGAGAAAGATCATATTCTGATAAACTCTATTGATACTTTTTCCCTATAATCTAAATAAAATTATGAAATGTCTGAAGCTATTTCAAATACATCTTCTTGGACCTACAGTCACAAAAAAGTAATTCATTAATTCATTAACATGCTGTTAATATACACAAAGATAATTGGCTTATCCAACATTAACAAAATAATATAAACAAGCCCACAATGTGAATCTGACATTGTGAAGTGTGTGAATCTCAGTGTGGGTTGTGTCTCTGATACACTTCATGAGTGTTTACCTCGGCGCTGGGTGTCACAAGCATGGAAGATGGTGTCAAGAAGATCCTCCTCGCAGATCAGACTGACCTCAGACATGGTCTCCTTCGGGTTCTCAGGGGAGAAAATGGCTCCTACACGTGCACACAAAAACACACACACTAACTGCTCTGGCTCTGAGCAGGCACCAGTAACTGATTAAACACATGGCTGTTACAATGTCACTTTCCAAATATTCTCAGAGGGAACATCATGCGTGTGTAAGGAAACACTGAATGAAATGTAGTACATAACAGGACTGAAAACTTGATTGAATTATCTTGTAATCAATATTCAACACAGATGTCAAATATTATCTAGGGCAATGTTTTGTCTCATAGCAACACCCTCCCACGCCCAATTTGTGTTGTCCACATGTTTTCTAGCTCACCAGCTAATAGCACAGTTGAGGTTTGAACCTGATTTAGATTAGTGACACAAAAGACCTCAGTCAGATTGCTGTGCCACATGGGTAGCCCTGCTTATATAATCTGGTAATTCTACTGAGGCCTTCGGTTTGTGTGCATGTCCCTACCATCTCCCAAAGACAGCCTCTTGACCACCAGGGCTGGGTAAGGCAGTTCATAGTCTAGCAGGTTGGCTGTGGAGTCCGACGAGCAGAAATTAATGTTGTAAGACTTCAAACTCTGTCCAGGCATGGGGGTTTGAAATAGAGATGTGGTGTTGTGGCCCTGTGACCCTGTCTCCATCACTGCCTCAGGCTGAGTAAACTGGGAACCACGGGAAAAACTGAAATAAGATTCTCCAGTCTGGAATGCCGGTGTGGAACATGTCCTCTGCCACCCTTTTCCCTGGCCTTCCAATCCCATGGCTACCCCTGCGCCCCTGCGCTTTCCACGAGTACTGGTGAAAGTGAACGTGGAATTCGAAGGGGTCGGGGGGTTCACGGACGGGGTAAAGGGGGTGGATGGACAGTGCGAGCTCCTTGATAGCTGGGGTGACCCCTTGGGAGTCAACATCTCCTCTCCCTCCCGCTTCTTCAGGATGGGTTCAAGGTTGCGGCGGAGGCTGACCTGTGGACTGTCGCAGCTGCTTGACGTGAACTTGGTGATCTGGAAGGGCGAAGTGGGGTTCGCCTTATGGTCGTGCCGCTGAATGGTCTGCAGCTTACGACAGATGCTGTCTACGGGGTTGTGGCGTTGCCGATGGGTTACTCCGAGATCCATGCTGGAGATAGAAAGGATAGACAATTTCAAGTACAAAATGAGAGAAACTTTTCTCTCGTCTGTAAAAAAAACGGCCTAAATTCCTTGCATTTTAGACATCCCAAATGTACGTTTATTATCTCATGCAAACGAACCCATTTGACAAGGTAACTCACTAACAGATTGTTACTGTTACCTTACTTTTCGTTAACAGACACACATTGTGGTACGATGATGAACCATTGCAAGAACGGACTGTTTTTAATGTTAAATATTAGGCAGATGCGTAGTTTGTGTTTGATGTACGGTAACAGGACTAACCTCGCAGTACCGTTAAGATTATGGATTGTAAACGTAAATAATACTCCCCGTTTACGGCTGAAAAGGTTTTCTGGTCAAATAACTCGCTATTTGTGTAAATTACTCCAGGTACAAAGGGCCGAGTGTCGCAGGTTTCGGTCCTGATGGTTTCAGTCACTAATTGGATATGAGCGCTCACCTGCATAGGCAGATCTACTGATGATGCCTGGTTTATACAGTATACACAAATCAGCCAACTATATGCCCTCATAAACACGTTTGATTTTAAAGAATTTACAAACATTTTAGCCGAATTTGTACCTGATTATGACGTGTTATTTCTTCCTATTTTATCCTGATAAAGACCTCTAATCTTAATTTAATGACTAAGGCGAAAACGCATTTAAAAACAAAGCCAACACTGACCTCGTGTGGCCAATCGTATCTTTGCATCCACAGATTGAACTCTCAAGATACTCCCTAATCTTAAAACCTATTACAGCGTTTTAGTAAATTAAAAATGACACTTATATGTTCTAACTAAAGAAGCAGTTATGTCACATCATTGCACATCTCTCCATCATCAACCTTAACATGGTGAAGAGACACATGTCGACTAAAGGTCCTAGGTATTTAGGATGTGAGGTTTCAGGTGGATGGTGCTCTACAAGCTCCCAGAGTCAAGATGTCCAGTGGACCTGAAATACTGGCTGATCAACAGGGTTGGGCAGGCCTAGTCTTAAAGGATTATTTGTGTGCATTTTAGGGTTGTATTTGAGTCTCTGCAAATATTCTATCATTATTATATTTTTTAAGAAGGTAAGCAGGCATGGTACTCAAATAAGTGACCAATGAATCTCACTGCACCTTTGTCACCATTGATTCTATATAATTTCTTTAAGACCACAACTTGTTCCCTAGATTCCCCTTCACACAGCTCCCATAAATGCCTGCCCTGCTGTCTCTTCACACATGATTAACCTCATCGCTCACAGAACTGTACCCTCCAACTATAAAACTGCTGTAGCTCATCCTGACACATCTTGAAAAGTTTGGACTTGGCACAAATATTCTAAATAACATCTGCCCCATCATTAACATCCCTTTCCTTGACAAAGACTCTGGAACAGAATGCTGCATTCCAACTACAAAACATCCCAGTTTGTTAAGGGCCAAAATTAGTTTGAACTCCGTCAGTTTGATTTCCGTACTGCATTTTGAAGCTGACCTCTTCCCCATGTTAATGGTTCACCTCAAGCTAAGTGCATATTTTCAGACAGTAAACCATTAGAGCCTCCTCAACAATCTTGAGGATCTAGGTGTTGAGGGCATGGTCCTCTCCATTTGTGACGGGGGACGAGAGGCAGTATCATTTTTGATTTTGGGGTCAGAGTTGTCCCGAAGTACTAGACACAAAGTTCGCCCACTCTAACGTTTCTGGTTTCATGTTACTCCTAGGAGGACCCAAACCCTTGGAACATGCTTCAGGACCATGTGGCCTGATGACTCCTTCCTGTCCCCGTCCTGTGCCCACCCCGCTGTGCTGGTGCCCACATCACTGCTGTTGGTGTTCACGTTTTCACCTGGTGACTTAAGCTCTACAACTATAGAGAGCGTTGCATTCTCCCTGCTTAGGACCATCAAACTTTGTTGATGCTACTCAAAGAGTATGGTCACAGCCCACCCATTCCTATCTTCATTTTTGGACAATAATTGAACACTGATAAACAATGTGACCTTAATACAATGGGCTGTGTACCTTCAGATCCCCTACCTGGTACAGCCAGAAGAAGACTCCCCCTTGAGTCTGGCCTCTCTTTAGGTTTCTTCCTAGTTCCCAACTATTAGGGAGTTTTTCCTAGGGTCACGATGGCCAGGATTGGATAGGACTGTCTTGGCAGATAAACTGATGGTGTGATGGACTGTTTATTGTATGTATATAGTATTATGATATACATCTGTCTTTGTGTATGTGTTCTGTTTATGCCCCGACCTCTGGGCACTGGGAGAGTGTTAGGCACTTAGTTACTCATTACGGATGAATGGGGCACTGGGAGAATACTCCTGTATCCAATTTGTGATGACTGCTGTTGTAAAGAGTGCTTTATAAAATAAATTTGATTTGATACAGCAAACCTTCCAATGAATTTGCATCTCTGAAGTAAAGACCAACTGACTGAAGGTACCTTTCCTCTCCAAACGAATGAAGTGACAGCCTGATTATTTGACTTAAAAAAAGACTTGGGCAACAACAACGGGATAGAGTCAAAAAGTTAAAGAAATTTGGGCAAACTATTCATTTTAACAGCATTAATCTTTCCTATAAGTGACAAAGATAAATTACACCACCTTAGGGCAGATAATGTGCGAGTCATGTTCATTTGAAATACTTGCAGCCAGAGCAGTTAAGCTAAAAGGGCAATTATTTCTGCTGAAGCTGTAAAGCTGTGGATTGATAGGGAAGCGCTCACTCATTTGATCCAGAAAAAGAAACAAGTTCTCCAGAATGGAGAGAAGGATGGTAAAGAGTTTATAGGGTTATGTACATAGAGCAGCAGGTCATCAGCATACAAAGATATGAACACACTTTTTTGATACACCCTGGAAAGAGACAGAGGCCCACAATTCTACCGAAAGGGGCTCAATGGCAAAGAGTAGGGGGGACAGAGGGCAACACTAGCCCTTGGTGATACATACAAAAGCCTTATCCACAAGCTGAGTTTGTCCCCAAATCCAATTTTTTGAAGAACAGCAAATAGGTACTCCCATTCAATTATTTGGAATAAATAATGTTGAACAAGTCAGAACGTGAAAAAATGTATGTCTACCCTTAATAAAGCCATTATATTTGAAAAGACTGCTGCAATGGGTCATTTTCACTTTGAAACGTGCATCATTTGGAAGAAAAGTTATTTTAAAAACTAGTAAATAAAATGTGCAATGGTAGAGTTTAGAATGCTACAGTATGTGAAAATGTAGAAAACTTAGATAAATAGCAGGAGCCTCGTTCACGTGCGACCACTCCGCTCACATGTTCAAACTGGAAGCCGGACCATTACACTATTTATAGGTTGCATGCTCTGTCACAATATGTTGGTTTTAGGCCTGATATCTAGCCAGAACAAAGGAATATGTAATATTTTGTTAGTGTGTGGTCTAAATAACTTTGGAAATTGACTGGACCTGGGTTCTTTGAATAGATAGAACAAAGAGTAGATCCATGTGAAGTTTTGCCACAAATATTACAGTGGGTTTTGTGTAAGATGAGGGAAAGGTCCTTCAGTAAAGAAAATAATCCTCACTCTAAAATACAGTGGTGTAACGTCCCCTCAGCCTGGGTCTTGGCTGGGGGATGTGTTACATGGTTCTCGGCATCACCGTGTAGCCATTCTGGACATAATTCCATCTATTTTAATTGTACACACACCCATCTGCCATTATCTCTCACACCAGTATCTGCTTTACTCATCAAGTTTTCCCATATAATCTCCATTCATTCCAGGTTGTGTGTGCTTCATTGTTTATCTGTTTGTCTGCCTTGTTGATGCATGTTGCCTTGTTCTGTGCTTTGTCACGTTATAGTCTGCCCCCTCTAGGAGCCTGACCTCACTCTAGGGTTCTTCCTAGGTCCCACCTATTGGGAGTTTTTCATAGCCACTTCTGCATCACTTGTTTTTGCTTGCTCTTTGGGGGTTTTAGACCGGGTATCTGTTAAAAACACTTTGTGACAACTGCTTTTGTAAAAAGGGCTTTGTAAAATGAATTTGATTGATTGAAATCTATAGATTATATTTGTGCTGTGTTAGGCGAAGCCTGTTTAATGTTTTATGTCCCTGCTACTCTTGTGCCTGTTGGCCATACGATTACTTGTTCATTCAAATTCCACCTAAATCTACACTCCTGCATCTGACTACTCACTCATACCAGATCGTTACAAGTGGTGGATATTCGATGCCTTCGGCTGTTGGTTTTGCTTCCAAATGCAAGAATCTTGTGGGGATACGCTGCATCATGGAATCTGTGATGGACTTTACTATTGTGCAAGGAGGATACAGTGCTGTACATAAGTAAAAGGAAACCCTGGATCCATCACACTAAACCATCAGGAGGTGCCTGATCGGTCACAACTTCATTCTCTAGCAGGACAATGACACCAAACACACGGCCAAGAAAAAAAAGACCTTCAGTGAAAAGCAGAACAATGATCTGCGCAACAGATAACATGTCCTTCATAGAGTACTGATCTAAACGATCAGATTATTTTATTAGAGAACTGCACAAAAGTACCTAAGATAATTTATGCATTTTTCAAGGCAGAAGGTGGTCACAACAAATATTTTTTTTATTATTGTTTAGTCTACTGCTCTTTTGTTTTATATTTAGGAATTTTAAAACACACCGTGTAGTTACAGTATGCAGATTAGTCTGCTGATATAAGCTATATTTGAGAAAACGTTAAAAATAGTGCTGGTCGTCAAAATTAGGCTAGAAAATCTATGAAAACCCACCGTGACAGAGGTAGCTGGCTAAGCTTTTCTGTCCATGTTCGTTTGTGAGGGTGTACATACGCATGACCGCTTATAATCGCCCATCCCTGTAAGATGCGTCCCATAACATGTTACATGTTCATAATAAAAAAGTGGTCAGTAATTGACAAAATACACATTTGGAACTACAAAACAATTGTTGTTGTTGGCCAATGCCCCTACATGTAGCACATTACATAACGAGCTTTATTGTGGACAAATCTTTTATCTGTAAGCGGTTTAAAGTCTGCTCATCGGGAGAGCGCGCTCCAGTTCTCCATCATGGCGAGTGTTCCAGGCATCCCATCATCAGGAACGAACTCTCCGATTCCGAAGGTAAATGTCCTCCTCCCAGTATCATGCTGCTGAGGCTGGCTGCTCTTGCTACTAAATTAACATGGCCGTAAATGCAACGGAATATAAATGGCTGACGTCTTGTTTAAATGGCATTAGCTCACATAATTTTGACGGCTGTTATGATACATTAGTTGTCAACGCAGTGTTTTTCTATGACGATTATACATAATTTATTATTGTTTCAGCTTAGTGCATTTGGAAATGCAGCGGTAGCGACATCGCCAGTGGATCTTCATATAGGCCTACAGGCTAGTGGAGGCTAGAGCTACAATATTTCAGTAGTGGCTCATAGATCTAATTCATAACACCATTGTCACTGATGGCTTTAAAAATAAAGC
Organism: Umbra pygmaea; assembly: GCA_016801145.1. Lineage (NCBI taxonomy): Eukaryota > Metazoa > Chordata > Actinopteri > Esociformes > Umbridae > Umbra > Umbra pygmaea. The sequence continues at coordinate 22,967 of JACXGM010002232.1, forward strand.
TATGGCGGTGACGTAGATTACTGGCCTGGATTACCGGCCTTGATTTGGAAACCTGTCCTATAGGATTCTTATTTTTATTAAAACAATTGATGTCTAATACAAATCTCAGGATTGGTAGGATTGACAAAATGATTAAAATGAAAATCAACAGTTAGAATTATTATGTCTGTTCTAAATATAATTGGGCTATACTATTGTTCAATTGTTAAGCAAATGTTGGTTTAATTTGCAACAGTTTCTTTCAAGTAAATTAGGCTCCTGTACTGAGCAGAGTAGGGAATCCGACACCCACAAGCCCCCATGGACAATACATTTATTGTTATCCTCATTACATATACATCAGCAAACATCACTGTTCTTTAAACGTTGTCTTTAACCTGCTTCCATTTTTTTTAACATTTACTTAATCTGGAAGTGAATCTGATTATAGACTATCCTTGGGAGCAAGAATGTATACTTCTTTATAACCTAGAGTACAATATGTCAAGTATGATGTAAATCTGTTTACAATGTTTTCTCAGGGATCTGGCAAAGACATGAGCAATAATGGCATGAAAGACAGCGCCCACAGCTTCAAGGTATCATTCTATTACCGGTACTTTCCCTTGTGGTAGTAGCAATGTGTGTAGCAATCAGGCATGATTGCGTGAAACTCATTCTTATCACTGCCTTGTCAATTTCAAGGTTGTACGGTTTATGTAAGTAAGTGTTAATGTACAGGTTGTCCCATAAGTCCGGCATCCTATGAAAATGCAGGTTAATAACACCTTTAATCCTGACATGTATTTGCTGACTGGTTTTCACTGGATTTGTATATTTTAACATATTCAGCAAGTTCTGTAAATAACATAAACACCCTGTATATTGCATGTAAATTGAAATCAAAAGGCATTACAGGTTAGTTTATCTGGCAGAGTAGAGATGTGATTCATTCATCAACACATGTCACTGTGGTGAATCAGGTGAATTACTTGCCTTCAATGAGGTACTGAGCTGCACCATCTTGATGTTTTGTGGATATTATTAAAAATTACTTAGTTGGCAGTCAAAACACAGACATGGATAACTCTCAGGGCCTCCAACACCTATCCACCCTGATATAAAATTCCACGAGAGCAGAAAAGCCAAAGACCTGCTCCTCAGCAAAACTTGAAAATCCACAGCCATATAGGTTAAAGAAATTTGCCTGTTTCTTTGGGCAATGACCCCCAGACCGCTGGTCATTCCCCAGATGTCATGTTGTGAGGCGGGTTTGTGGAGCACGAGGGCTCTGATTGAAGATGTGCCGTGTCTTCACCAAGGAGAATCCGCTCTCCCAGGTGGAGTTAAGCACCAACTGTCAATCAGGCTGTACCTGTGATCTGCCGCCAGCTTTAGGTCTGCTTTAAACTCTATTGACTGTGCACAGGGACGCAGAGCACAGCGGGTGGCAGACTCAGGTGTGATTTAATGAGTAGGTAGAAAAGAGGGAGTGAATGTCCGGTCTGAGCTGTAGGTAAACACAACTTGGTATGAACACAAGTCGGCCGATGAAACTAAGTCACTGTGAAGAATCTACTTACATGCTGCTGACTCATATTTACATCAAGTTTGACTGTGCTATCATAGTAAAAAATATTAATCCTATTCAGAGTTAACTCTGAATTTAAGGATCCTTTGGATAAAATTGGCCAGATATGGTCACTAATGTCACCCCTAGGAGTTGAGATGTGAAAACACACAGTAATATCTCTAAATCATCCAAACTAATGGTGCTACTTGTCACTCTGCTCTGGTACTGTGGTTGTATTACAATACATACTTCATGTTCACGTAGTCTGAACATGAGATATTTATGTGGAAAAATCAAATAAGAGAACTCTTTCATTTATAACCTAGTGAAGGGAACTCTAGAAATAAATAATATAGAATTGGCTACGATAAAATTTTATTTGAAAGGCTCAAATACATTCCTGCATATTGGATTGTACTAATTTCTATGTTGGTATGTACACACGTGTAAGACCCAGATCCTTGTCCTCTAACACACCTATATGCCACCTGAGCTGAATGTATTGTAGGATAAATATAGTTTGGTAATCCCTGAACGCGTCAGGTTCTCATAAACATGGATTACTTGGATCTCATTCATCTACCACAGGCAAGAGACACTTACATGATATTCCTCTTTATCTTTTAAGATATATTTCTCAGGTGTTTCATGCTTTATTGGATGGAAATGTGGTAAAAATAGAGAGCTTGTACTCAAAGCTCTAGTAGTACATGTGCACCAGAGGCAGAAATTTGGTCACTTGTTTTCCATCTGTTAATGTAAATATTATTTTCCTTTACTGTTTCCTTACTATTGTTATTATATTATCATATTGTTGGCTTGATAAGTAAATATTAAATATAGGCAAGTACATTATTAATCAATACTGTAGTCAGTTATGTTTCACTATGCTAAACTACCGGTATGCTATCTTAAGAGAAATACTCAGAGCAAGGAGAAAGTAGTCAGTGTAACCTCAGGTTGGTGTCCACTACCTCTCCTCTGTAATCTGGGATTACTCAATGCTGCAACTGTGTAGATCTCAGACAAGTCTTAATCTAGATAGGCCATGAAAGCATCCAACCACAGCAGCGCATTGCAGACCTTTATCTAGGGTCAGTTTGATATTTACCCCTACCCTCATGGTTAGGGCCAGGATTTGAAGAGAGTGACCTGACCTTCGTTAAAGTTGTTTTTATTTGTTTTTTATATTTTTACGTTTACCATTCATACATTTTTTACACAGTCATTCAAAACTTATTTACCTTCATTATACATTATACCTTCCCACTTAAATTTACATAAAATTTAATAAAATAATATATCCCAATATTTACATTTACCAACCCTTAGTGACACACATTTCTTTTACATTTTCAAATCTCCTTAAAACCAATGTCAGTCCACTGCTGCTGGGCCTACTCTAAACTGTTCTGTCGGATCTGATTGTGTGGGTTTTCTCTGGTTGTCCGGTGTAAATGGGTGGAATGCTGACCGGTATTTGGGGTGCAGCCGCGGTCGGTGGATCTTAATTGGGGAGGACGAGCTCGTATAATGCTCGGGACCGGAGTGAATGGAATGGTGCGCAACGCACAAAACCTTGTGTGCAAAACAAAAAAACACTGGGTTTTGTGCGTTGCGCACCATTCCATTCACTTCTGTCGCAAGCGTAATGCGAGCCCGTCCTCCCCAATTAAAATCCACCGACCGCGGCTGATGGGATGTGTTTTAAGTTGGCTGGGTGGAGCCTGAGGCCTGACTGTGTGGGGATCTGTTTTTGTTGGTCTTCTTGTTTGTTGAAATGCTGCTCTCCATTCTCCTCTTGCTCCTCTTCCTTAGTGTTTTCTGGCTGTGTGGGGTCTTTGGCTGGCGTCTGGGGGGTTTTGGGGTTTATGGCTTGATTCTCCTCACTTTTTATGTTTCCTACTGTTTGTTTGGGTCTGTTTGTGTGGCTGGTTCTGTGTTAAGGATGCTGGTGAATATGGTTGTTCTTGGAGGGATTGGGATGTGGACAGTGGTGAGACCGGAGGCCCCAAACTGAAAGGGACGTGAAGTGATGAGTGGCTGGAAGTGTCCGTGTTGCTGTCTGTGTACGATTCTGATTCTGAGGTTTGTTCTGGTGCTACGTTGTGGGGTGACTCCGGTGCAGTTGTTGGTTCATGTATGGTTTTGGTCTGACCTCGGTAGATGGTGTTGTGCTGGTCCCGGTGCTGGTTCCGGTGCTGGTTCTGGTGTTGGTGCTTTTAGTGTGGAGAGAGATTATGGTATTGCAGCTGGGGGGTTATTGAGGAAGTGAAGAAAAGGAAGGTGGGAAATGAGGAATTATAACTTCCCTTTGGTAGGGGGGTCTTGTGCCTCTCAGGACTCCAGCTGTCCCCCGGTGGTTGTAGGTAGGTCTAGCTGGGGTCCTTTTCTGGTGCTGGGTCTGGAGATCTGGATCTCTCTTTATCGTCTCTGGGTTCTCCTTTTTGGGCTGGTTGCTGGTTCTTCATTTTTGGCGCTGCTTGCTTCCTCACCGGAATCCTGCGCTGTGTATGTTGGCCGGGGTGGTCCGTGGACTGGGGGTTCAGGAGGGACAGGCCACGGTCAAGCCAGTGTTACCTATCCCTAGTCCCCAGTCATTCGATTCCGGCCGTGTCCGTGGACTAGGGAAACTGCACCTGCCCTGGTCAAGCCACTGTTACTGGCAAACTGTGTCGGTGCTAGTGGGGGGGGGCAACACGTTCCCCTGGCAACACTATATAATGCCGGAAACATGAACTTTAGTTTCCTATTCAGAATAATAGCGCTTGTTTTAATTTATTGCAATAATCATTGTGAAGTCATTGCATCGATAAGTAGTGGGTCCATGTTCATGTGTTGCTAAAATTAGTCCATTGTTGGATAAACAGTTTCTAGTGGATGTTTTTTAAATGCAATCGTGTTTTTTAACATGAAACACTCTGTGTACATTGTATTTGTTACTGTTTTTGATGAAAAGTTGTTATTAAAAACATGTTTTTTTTAATTGCATACCTACTCTTATTGTTTCTTTACACACCATTCAATTGCAATTGGTTACAATTCACTAGCTTTGTAATGACTTCACAAAGATTATTGCAATGAGTTCAAACGAGCAATATTATATTGAAGAGAACATAAGAGAGGAAGAGAAGAGAAAGATAGAGAGAGAGAAAGAAAGAAAAAGAGAGAGAGGATAACACAGTAATCCATCTTCCACCACGCCCAGCCTCGAAAAACTTGTGCATTATTCAAGAGAAACGAAAGTTGTTTCCTGACCTGTGTTAAAGGCCGCTCCTTGAGAGCAGTGATTACCATCTTGTTTGAGCGGCTCACATCCTTTAAAAGTGAATGATTGGAGTGTCCTCTACTGGCTGATTGGAAGAGTTGCAGAACTCAAGCAGACCCAAAATTATGAAGCTGCAGACTCTGAGCCTGTCCCGCACCCAGAGTCCCGCATTCTCAGACCCCTCGTTTTCGACTTCATATCACAGTTAAATTAATATTGATTCATTTTAATACTTACGTTTCATGAGAACTAATTTAAGTAGTCTTCATAAATTATATAAAGTAAAAAAATTACTCCGGCATTAATTAAGTCAATTTATAGTTTTAGGAGAAAAGGTCCGGTAATTAAAAAAAGGTCAAACGGTAAATCTGATTAAATAATTAATGATGACATTCTTTGATATTAACACACTTAACGTATTTAATTGGTCTACTTTAATGTGAACTAATTTTATTCAAAATATTTTAGGCGAAAAAAGGCGAATAAACACATTAACAGCTCAAATTTTGTTACAAATTATCTTTACAAATATTAAATGGACTATTCATATGTTGGTGTATCGATGAGGCGCTGTCTCGAAAAACGAGGGCTCTGAGAATGCGGGACTCTGGGTGCGGGACTGTAGCTGCAGGCTCCGAGTCTGCAGCTTCATACTACTCAAGCAGACACTTATTAAAGTTTAATTGCGGGACCCAGGATACAGGGAACTCTTTTAGGGGGAATTTTCACAGCTCCTAATTTCTTATGTTAAATTCCCATTTAAACCTCATCCCATCGGCAACCCCTTGAAGAGAGATTGATAAATTGCTTCCTCCAATCACGTGGACAACATGGAAATATTTACCTATCTACCCCAGGCAGCACTGTGACTAATTGCACAGCAGAAAACCCTTGTTACAACCTGGCAATGACGTCAGCCAGGTTGTGGCAGAAAAGGACAGATGAACTTAGATTGGACTCTATATTCATATACATATTCTTATCTATGTGCCAGTTTAGATGTATGCCTTATTGTGTTGCCATAGAGAGATGTTCCTTATATATTTTCCAGTGCTTTGCAATGAAGTTTTGAGTTGCTGTTGTGTGAGTAGCGCCTTCCTCCTGTTCACCCTGAATCTCTAGTCTGTGCTGCTTAGGTAACGCAGGGAGCTGATGATTGCATACGGCCGGTGCATTCAGGCTCTCTATTAGATCGGGTGAGCAGAAGGAAGGCGTGATTCATTGTTTATGTCAGTATGGGTTAGGTGTGCCGGAGTCCAGAGGTATGTATATAAGTAGTTGTGACAAGTGTGAAGATTACTGAACATGCGTACGCTCTTGTATATATATTTGACCGCGTCCATCCGTCCACGGTACGGTAATTATACACTACGGTAAATACATATTCGGATACTCACGCTCTAACGCGGGTTAGAGCGTGAGTATCCGAATATGTATTTACCGTAGTGATGTTCTTGTTTGTGTCACCTGCAACTACCTGAGCCTGTATTGCCTTTACTGGACTAAATATATAAACTGACATCAACCATCTTCTTGCCTTGGTCCTCCCCTCTCATCATACCACACCCTGCCTATAACGTGACAACCCTACTGAGATTTATCAGGACTTCTCCCCTAAACTCTTCCTTTTCAAATTCCCCAAAAGTTTGTGAACCTTTTAAATTATTATAAATTAAATATATGAACAACGTGACAAAATGGATGTGTTGTACATATATATTTTGTAAGGCATGTGCTGAAATGGAAGAAATGCTCTGTAGACTGTGCGCTCTGCAGACTGGGATATGTAGTGGGATTTAAAATGACAAATGGTGGGCAGTGGATTTAGAAAAACACACAGACTCAGAGCAGATAATGTCAAGTTGTGTATGCAAAAGCACATCTGATGACATTTAGTTTTTTTACATGCCGCTTTCTCATCCAGGTTATCTTTACAAGAATCCATACTCACCAGAAGGAATGCACCCTCTGTTGAACTTACAGGCCACAAAAGTTGCTTGAGTGTAACAACGCAACTGAAACACACAGTAATAGGGGGCTGTGGAGTTTTTATTATAGTTTATTATTCCCTGTTGATACATTTAGGGCCCTATTTTAACGATCTAAGCGCACAGCGTGTAGCGTATGGTGCAAGTATGTTTTGGGTGTGTCCAAATCCACTTTTGCTAGTTTGACGGCGGAAAAAATGGTCCATGCGCCGGGCGCATGGTCTAAAAGGGTTGTACTAATGTCTTCATTACTTCATAGGTGTGTTTTGGGCGTAACATGCAATAAACCAATCAGAGATTCATCTCCCATTCCCTTTAAGAGACAGGCATGTTTGTACCTTTTGTGCATTGCTATTATGATGGCGGATTTGCACCTTAATATTTTTATATTACACTTTTATATTGCGCTTCCCTGTGTGTGTGCAACAAGCATATTGTGCACGCGCTGTGCAAACGCCTAGGTGCATTTCACTAATTTGCTGTTAAATTGACAATGACATGCTCAATGTCAATGGCGGGATCACTTTCCGATGCCTCAAGCTGGATTCACACCAGGCGCGGCAAAATAGTTGCATTGCAGCGGAAGTCCATTCATTTCAATAGGGAGCCATGCACACCTCTGCGGAAAATCTACCGAAACCGGCAAAATGCGGATGCGTTACGGCGGGTGTGTCGCAAGAGTCGAAATTATTCAACTTGTGCGGTACTTTGCCGTAATGCACCAGAAACGGAAGTTGATGTACCACCGAGGAAGAGCTAATATGTCGCTTTCACCTATGGGTTTATGGGATTGCAAGAAAGGCTTTGACAGCTCAATAGATAGTTTTCGTATTGTCAATCAATACTAAACTGAATGAGCTCCTGCCAGTCGCCTTGCTGGAGTAGGACAGTTGCATGCAATGTTGCCCACCATCGTGTAGATGCGGCAGATTAATTACGATGTTGATTGCGGTGTACAAGTGTGTCTGCATTACAATGCCATACAGTGATTTTTTGCCATGCCTGGTCTGATTCCAGCATTAGGTGGGAAGTCCACTAAACACTTTGAATACGTTGCACCGGAAGTCATTCATTGTCAATGGAGTAATCCAAAAGGATGCGTTTGCCTTGCGGGCTTGCAATGCAGTGTGATCGGGGTGTCTCATACATTAAAATTATTCAACTTGTGTGTTGCGACACCCTGCCGTTGTACCACCGGAAGTTGGAGTTCCCAATGGAACAAGTAGCACAACACGATAGTAACGGTCTTGCCTTGCAGAAGTACGTGTGTCAAGTCCGCACTATGCGGACGCTTACATCCGGTAAAAAGTAACGTGTGCTAAATTCTGACGTGTTCAGTGGACATCCCGCCTCAATATAGCAATACACCCATATTTATCCTGAACACACCTCCCTGTTAGACCAGCACGCCCATGGGCGCAAATATGGGCGCAGGTGCATTTGCTATTTAAACGACGCGGCCGGACAGGAAATTGACAACTGCGTTAGTCTTAAACTAGCAAAGATACTTGGGACCCTATTTTAACAATCTAAGCACATGGCGTGAAGCGCATGGTGCAAGTGAGCTTTGGGCGTGTCCAAATCCACTTTTGCTAGTTTGACAGCAGATTAAAAGGTCCATGCACCAGGCGCATGGTCTAAAAGGCTTGTACTAAGTGTCTTCATTAATTCATAGGTGTGTTTTGGGCATAACATGCAATAAACCAATCAGAGATTCATCTCCTATTCCCTTTAAAAGACAGGCGCGTTTGTACCTTTCGCACATTGCTATTATGATGGCAGATATGCACTGTAATATTTTTTTTGTAATCTTTTGCATGTTTGTGTGCTGCTGCGCGTTCCCTGTGTGTGTGTAACAAGCATATTGTTCTCACGCTGTGCATAAGCTTAGGTGCATTTGACTAATTTGCTTTTAAAATAACAATGACATTGTCACAACCTGGCAGGGACTATAGCCAGGTTGTGGCAGAGAAGTGAACTAAAATCATAGACTCTATACACTCACCTAAAGGATTATTAGTAACATCCAGTCAATTTCTCATTAATGCAATTATCTACTTAACCAATCACATGGCAGTTGCTTCAATGCATTTAGGGGTCTGGTCCTGGTCAAGACAATCTCCTGAACTCCAAACTGAATGTCAGAATGGGAAAGAAAGGTGATTTAAGCAATTTTGAGCATGGCATGGTTGTTGGTTCCAGACGGGCCGGTCTGAGTATTTCACAATCTGCTCAGTTACTGGGATTTTTGAACACATCCATTTCTACGGTTTATAAAGAATGGTATGAAAAGGAAAAAACATCCAGTATGCGGCAGTCCTGTGGGCGAAAATGCCTTGTTGATGCTAGAGGTCAGAGGAGAATGGGCCGACTACTTCAAGCTGATAGAAGAGCAACTTTGACTGAAATAACCACTCGTAACAACCGAGGTATGCAGCAAAGCATTTGTGAAGCCACGACATGCACAACCTTGAGCTACAACAGCAGAAGACCCCACCGGGTACTACTCATCTCCAATACAAATAGGAAATAGAGGCATCAATTTGCAAGAACTCACCATAATTAGACAGTTGAAGACTGGAAAAATGTTGCCTGGTCTAATGAGTCTCAATTTCTGTTGAGACATTCAGATGGTAGAGTCAGAATTTGGTGTAACCAGAATGAGAACATGGATCCATCATGCCTTGTTACCACTGTGCAGGCTGGTGGTGGTGGTGTAATGGTGAGGGGGATGTTTTTTGGCACACTTTAGGCCCCTTAGTGCCAATTGGGCATCGTTTAAATGCCACCGCCTACCTGGCATTGTTTCTGACCATGTCCATCCTTTTATGGCCACCATGTACCCATCCTCTGATGGCTACTTCCAGCAGGATAATGCACCATGTCACAAAGCTCGAATTGTTTTAAATTGGTTTCTTGAACATGACAATGAGTTCACTGTACTAAAATGGCCCCCACAGTCACCAGATCCCATCCCAATAGAGCATCTTTGGGATGTGGTGGAATGGGAGCTTTGTGCCCTGGATGTTTCCCTGTGTGTCCCTCCCGGACGGAAAATTGACAACTGCTTCGGTCTTAAACTAGCAAAGACTTGCGTTCGGGCTTTGCGTTGTTTGGTGCCGGGTGCGAGATAGAGCCCATGCGTTTGGGCTTTGCGCTGCGTTGCACTAGGTGCAAAATAGGGCCCATAATGTATGTGAACCACTTAAAAAACATCACAATCACCTTAATAAAAACTTAACAAAAAGATGACTTACACTATAAAGGACTAGTTCAAGGCCAGGAAAAGTTGGAGCACTCAACATAAAAGGCAGAAATAAATATCTTATATCAGACTTTAACCCATCAAGATATATTTAAACAGGTGAATGATGTTTCCACGCATAAGCAAAAGCTCTTAATGAGTTGCCTTTTACCTCAGATCAGGTCTATTCTTTTGATACAATTATAGCTTTCATATAATTTGTTTAATAATAGACTAGTAAATAAATCCATGTCACTTGGAAAACTACAAAACTCAGTGTTAATTTGACACTCTCAGAGTTTATATTGCGCCAATGGGAAGTATATAAACACTGAGAGTGTTGATTTAACACTGGTGATTTTGCTGTGTACTATTTCATCTATTAGAAATAATTTTGGTTTACAACAGGGTTTTCAGACAATGACAAACAATAAATTAGTGTTCCTTCAAAGTGTATTACACGTTTATATTTGAACCATTATTCCTCCCAGGTGGCTGACCTGGTGATTGAGCTGTCCCTGACCCAAAAGGCCAAACCTGACCTGAACAACTTGATCTTTGGGACTGAGTTCACTGACCACATGTTGACAATACAGTGGAGCAGTGCTGGAGGCTGGCAAGAACCTCACATCAAGCCTTTTGGAAACCTATCTCTCCATCCAGCCTGCTCAGCAATGCACTACGCAGTACAGGTACAGTGTATAACTTCACAATTTAACCTCACTGCTCAAGCCTTTACAAGCCTAAGCTGGTAGAGGTGGGCATAGGTAACAAATTCCCCAACTATACACCACAGTTGAGGTTGAATACGCTGATAAACAGTGACTTACACCACTGTTCCACTCAGGTGACTGAATGCTTAATTTTTAACACATAGAGCTGGTTTTGTGGACACTGATTAAGCCTAGTCCTGGACAAAATAATCAAGTTGAATGGAAATCTCCATTGATCTTGGTTTTTTAGTCCAAAACTAGGCATAATCTTTGTCTGGGAAACTGGCCCAATGAGTTCATATGTACTAATTAAAGAAGTATTGACACCTGGAGTATAAATATGAGCCTGCACACATGGAAACTCCCTTTGTCATTACTCACCATGGGTAGAACCAAAGAGCTTTCAGCTGAAATGAGAAAGATGGCTGTTGACCTACACAGATCTGGTTACACAAATAAAAATACATACATTTTTTTTTAAAGTGCAATCAGCGCAATAATGAAAAGTTCATCGCATATTTGTCAAGTAGGTGACATACAGTATGTGAATGCATGTTGAGGAGGATGGTGAGGTAGGCAATGAACAATCACAGGGATCACAGTTTTACAGTTTGCAGTGCCTGAACTTTGCCAAGCATTATAGGACCTACAAGTTGAATCATGTGATGTGGTCAGATCAGATGAAATTTAACTTTTTGTTGTTTGGGAACCAAAGATGACTGCATGGTGGTCGTGTTTGGGGCAATTTTTCTACTAGTGGCCCAGAAGCTCATATTAAGAATACAATGCGTAAAACCTGATTGCTTCTGCCAGGAGATTTGGCCTTACATGGAAATTTCAACAAGACAATGACCAAAGGATTACATCAAAATTATCAAAAATCTACACAGGTTAATCTAGTTCAGTGTTAATCCTAAATGTTTTGGCATGGGCTGTGGCTCTCTGGGATGACCGTGACCTGGCACCCATTTTTATTTAGCGGACTGATTGTGGAAATTGAAATAGGTCTAAACGAACCGCGGTCAGTGGATCTCAATTGGGGATGCCGGGCTAACATTTTGGGCCCTATTTTAACGACCTAAGCGCATGGCGTGAAGAGCATTGCGCAAGTGCGCTTTGGGCGTGTCCAAATCCACTTTTGCTATTCTGACAGCGGATAAAAGGGTCCATGTGCATGATCTGAAAATGTTGTACTAAGTGTCTTCATTAATTCATCGGTGTGTTTTGGGCGTAACATGCAATAAACCAATCATAGATTAATCTCCCATTCCCTTTAAGAGCCAGGCGCGTTTGTACCTTTCGCGCATTGCTATTATGACGGCGGATTGGCACCGTTATATTTTTATTTGTAATCTTTTGCATGTTCGTGTGCTGCTGTGCTTCCCTGTGTGTGTGCACCAAGCATAGTGTGCACGCGCTGTGCCTATGCCATCGGTGCATTTGACTAATTTGCTGTTAAAATAACTATGACGTGCTGCGCCATTGACTTTAGACCAGGTTTTTGTAGATGACTTTCCGATGCCTCAAGATAACCGTACACCCAGAATTTTCCTGAACACACCTCCCTGTTAAGCTGGATTCACACCAGGTCCGGCAAACTGGTTGCATTGCGGCGGAAGTCCATTCATTCCAATAGGAAGCAATGCGCACCGCTGCGGCAAATCTACCGAAACCGGCAAAATGTGGATGCGGTGCGGCGGGTGTTTCCCAAGAGTTGAAATAATCCAACTTTTGCGGTGCTTTGCCGTACAGTGCCAGAACCGGAAGTTGATTTACCTCAGAGAAAGAGCTAATATGTTGCTTTCAGCTACGGGTGTGTGAGATTGCAAGTCAAGCTTTGACAGCTCAGTAGATAGTTTTCATATTGTCAATTAATACTAAACTGAAAACAGCTCCTGTCAGTCGCCATGCAGGAGATTGACAGTTATATGCAATGTTGCCCACCATCTCGTAGATGCGGAAGATTGATTACGATGCTGATTGCAGAGTACAAGTGTGTCTGCATTACGATGCCGTACAGGGATTTTTTGGTGTGTCTCGTGTGAATCCAGCTTTAGACCAGCACTCCCATGGGCGCAAAAATGGGCGGAGGTGCATTTGCTATTCAAGCAACGCGGGCGCCTGATGGGAAATTGACAACTGCTTCGGTCTTAAACTCGCCGGACTTGCATGACCGTCTGGAGTGGGGGAAACGGAACGGTATCACACAATGGGTTTGATGCGCTACACACCGTTCTATTCACTCCGTTCTATTCACTCCAGTCTCTAATGTAATGCGAGCCCTTCGTCCCAAATTAAAATCCATTCACTATGGACCCAAATGTAATGCGAGCCCTTCGTCCCCAATTAAGATCCATTCACTCCGGACCCAAATGTAATGCGAGCCCGGCGTCCCCAATTAAGATCCATTCACTCCGGACCCAAATGTAATGCGAGCCCGGCGTCCCCAATTAAGATCCACTGACCGCAGCTGGTCTTAACATTGTATATGTACCTTTATGGGCAAGTGATAGCATTGGAAGCACCACTGAAGCTATCTTCATTTTTAAGTACTGTAGCTCAATATCCCTTGTTAGATGCTACACATTATTATTGAGCTGCTTCGGCCCTTGTATAGTGCTTTAGTGAAACCTTCCTTATCAATAGAATGCCTGTTATATTCAAGTGGGATATACTCATTGAGAGTTTAGTTAGGAATGAGGATGGAGCACTTGTCTTGGTTATCTCAGAGTTGTATTGAGCTGAGAATCCATCCAGCTACTTGATTGTTCATTGTTCAGAGTAATAGTTGCCAACTTTGTTTTTATATTCACCATTTCTCAGTCTCTGTTCATCGTCTTTGTAGTTGGATGGTAGTACTGCAATGATGAATAGCACTACAAGACAAGCACACACTCCGGCGTGCACAGTCATGGAGCCGATGGTCAACCTTCAAATCTTACAGCCTCAATTTCAGTGTCTTTCATCATGAAGTAAAGTGTACAGTTGAGATGATGAGAAAAGAAGATTGTACAAAACTTGTATTGTGATAAAAGTGGAGGTACAGCTTAGATACCTAGTTGAAGGCCAGTGGATGGGATTTAATGTTAATGGCTAACATGCCTGCTCACATGGAATATGCACACTGTAACATCCGGCCCAGTGAGGGCAGGAATATGAACTCCTTCCAGTGTTTTAGTTGTTTTCATTGTTTAAGTTGTATATTGTCTAGTTAGGTTTCTTTTGTATACATTTAGTGCATTGCATGGTGTTTTAGTTTCCTTATAGATATATGTATATATGTGTGTTGTTCTGTTTTCCCTTCCTGTTTGTGTGCTGTCGTCACCTTAGTTCCCTTCTGTGTTGATTACGTCCCAGGTGTTTGTCGTTAGCTCTCCTTTGGTTTAGTATTTAGTGTGTGTGTTTTTTTCAGTCTGTGTCACTTATTGTTCCTGTTACATGTTCTCCCGGTGATGTTATTGTGTAGGTTGTCTTTATTTATATATATTTACGTTTAGCCCCTCGTGGCAGTTTTGTTTTGACTCAGTATTTCTACAATGAATACTATTTGATTTATTGCACGTTCTTCGCGCCTGTCTCTCTATCCACACTACGACGGAACATTTGTGACACACACTAGCACACCATATATTGTTGACATAGGAGTCTTTCCAAAAAGGCAATTATCAAAAAATTGCGATGTCAGTTGTTCACTCCTGGCAGACAGTTGAAATACCATTTTTTCTTCTCTGCTGATCTAATCTGAGGTCAGTTGTTTGAAGGCATGAAGGTATATCGGGGTGCGGATGATAAAGTGCGTCTCTTCAGACCCATGCTGAACATGAGTCGTATGGCCAAGTCTGCTGAGAGAGCATGCCTGCCGGTAAGCAAGAACATGCACCATACAGCCAAACTGGGCAGAAATTATATAAGTAATATTTTAATTACATTTTAGTACATTGTATAGTGGATACAATATCTTATACCTGTACATTCATGACTAAAACATTGTATACATTTATCAATATGGTTTGTTTGCATTTGAGCAAAGGATTTGGCTTGAGGAACAGATATTTTTTTTATCCTACAGAAGCCCTCACAATAGTTCTGACATACACTGCTAAAAAAAATAGGAGAACAGGCAATCATCACAGTACAACACCTAGTCAGTTAGACTTCAGGGATATCAATCTGTCCAGTTAGTAAGCATAAGCGATTGTAAATAAATTTCACCTGTTGTGGTGCGAATGAAAGTGCCGAAAGTTGCAATGGAGAGGCAACAGCAAGACAACCCCCAAAAAGGGAATGGTTTTGCAGGTGGTTGCCACAGACAATTGCTCCCTCCTTATCCTACCTGATTGATTCTTCTTCAGTTTATCATTTTGCTAGTGTCCTTGTCACTACTAGTAGCATGAGGCAGTACCTGTAGCCCATTCAGTTTGCACAAGTAGTCCAGGTTCTCCAGGATTGCACATCCATATGTGCTGTCACAAGGAGGTTTGCTGTGTCTCCTAGTAGAGTTTTAAGAGACTAGTCTTGAGTAGCCAGACCTTGGGTAACAACACTGTCTGGTCAGAATGCTAGGATTTTGCACATCTGGAAGTTCCAGTAATCACGAGTTTGGTTAGGAGGGGCGGAAACCTCATAAGGAATTTGTTTATATTTTATACAAATAATAGTACATATACATTTTTACAGCATTTACAAACTCCATACAGGCAGCAATTGGGCTCAGCTTTTTACGAAGCAGTGACGTCCCTTCCTTTTCATTTTCGGTCCCTCCCCTGTACAAACATTTCCAGAGAAGTTGTCCAGATGTCATGACAGATGACTGTAGCCATTCAAAAATTGCAGAAGTAGCCATCTGGCTTGAGAGGCTACGAGGAGACCTGGACAGGGCTGAAGGAGGGCATCATCTCAGTAGTAGGACTGGTATCTGTGCCTTTGTGTGAGGATGAACAGGAGGAGCACTGCAAGAGCCCTACAAAATTAACTCCAGCAGGCTACTGGTGCACATGTTTCTGACCACACTGTCAGAAACAGACTCCATGATGGTGGCATGAGGGCCCGACATCTTCTAGTGGCACCTCATAGCCCAGCACCGTGCACCTCGATTGACATTCACCAGAGAACACCAGAATGTTAACAGATGAAAGCAGGTTCACACTCAGCAAATGTGACAGACGTAAAAGAGTCTGGAAGCGCCATGTTGAACGCTATGCTGCCTGCAACATCATCCAGCATGACCGGTTTGGCAGTGGGTCAGTGATGGTATGGGGCGGCATATACTTGGAGGGTCGCACAGCCCTCCATGTGCTAGCCAACAGTAACCTGACTGCTGTAAGGTACTGCGATGAAATCCTCAAGACCCATCGTGAGACCTTACGCTGGTGCAGTGGGCCCAGGGTTCGTACTTGATGATGAAGGCATTGATGCCATTGACTGGCCCTCACATTCCCCAGACCTGAATCCAATTGAGAACCTCTGGGACATTAAATCTTTGTGCATCTGATGCTGCCAAGTAGCGCCACCGACTGTCTAATAGCTCACTGATGCCCTGATCCAGGTCTGGCAGGAGATTCCCAAGGTCACCATCCACCATCCCATCAGGAGCATGCCCAGACGTTCTCGGGAGTGCATACAGGCATGTGTGGGCCATACACACTACTGAATCACAGTATGAGTTCCTGTGATATAATTCACGCAAGTTGGAACAGCCTGAAATTTCAATTGTTTACATAGATTTTCAGTCTGAGTTTGAATCCAGCCCTCAATCGGTTAAGGATTTTGTTTTCCATCAACTGTTGTTACGTCATTTTGTTACGTCATTGTACACAATGTACATTAAAGATTTTGATCTTTAATATCTTTCGTTCATCGAGACCAAATGTGTAATTTGAATGTTCCCTTAATTTTTTGTGTAATTTGAAGCTAAAAATGTTCAAGAGGAGCTGGAGTGTTTTTTTCCAACCCCCTAAAAGTACAGTGCAGTATATGAAATGCAATTAACATACTATACACGTTCGTTAGGTAAGTTTCTTTGTCTGACTACCATGTGAATGAAGTTTCATGAAGGTTAGGAAAGGTAGGAGAGAAAACATGTACGAGGAGCAGGATATTGATCTCAAGGAACAGGATTGATCAGCCATGTACTGTCATTGTTGTATAGTGACTAACACTGATCCCATTCTGCATTACTTGCTGAATCTTTATTCTGCTCTGACCCACTTCAGGCCTTTGACAGAGCAGAGTTGCTGGAGTGCATCAAGAGGCTGATACAATTGGATCAGGAGTGGGTACCAAAGTCGGACTCTGCCAGCCTCTATATCCGACCCACCTTCCTGGGTACTGAGGTGAGATAATGCAATGCTTTAAACCGGGTAACAATAATCGTTGTAGTGCTGTAAAACCCCTGTAGTGCTGTTACAACAACCCCTGTATTGCTGTAACAACAACCCCTGTAACACCTGTAACAATAACCCCTGTAGCAAAGGTGGCACCACAGGTCCAAAAGTGGTGGGGCAAAATTTGTGACATATCGGGGCCTTTCTTGCGGATCAGTCTGAAGTTTCCCTGAACTTGAAGGTAAATGTATGTGTCCTAATTGTATGCTTTGTTGATGAAAGATAACTATTATCATTCACATACATTTGAGTAACTTAGTCAACATTTATCCAAACAGACAATTCATGTAACATTAATATTTACAGTACATGCCTCCTCGAATGGCATCTGTGCTATAGATTTGATTTTTTTTTCTCTATGGATCATGTGAATCAAAAACCTATTGAAACTACTACAAACCGTAGTTATAATTCTGAATCATAAAAGCTAAAAACAACAACTGTAAAAAACAACACTGTAGTATAAAACAACAGAGCAGATAATGTATAAAAAAACAGATTTTAGCTCTATATGGTAAGCAGCACACTTAAAAAGAAACCAACATAGAAAGACAAAGCCATGATTAGAGTGTCGATTTCCAAATGCAACGTAACAGGGAGGAGAGTAAACATGGAATGCTCCTAAAGCTTAGTTCCATATGAATGCATGGGTAAAAGTTGTTTTGTCGTTAGTGAAAAACAATATTGACCTTGTGGTTGAAAAAGGAGCCTCATATGAAATAAACCAAAATAAAAACGCAGAAAAGTCACGTGAGTTTACGTCAACTAAGTTTAGATTATTTAGACTGATATATTGAATGAAAACCCTTGTTATTATTTGAATAGATATTGCTATGAGCTAAAAGGCATGCTTTTCATTGGAATTACAACTTCATGACATTTCCTCCCATGGAGTCTGTTCATTTGCATAAGGAGATCTACACTTTTTGACTGGCAAAATGGCAGCCAGAAGAGACACACTGTTAATTGAATTGTATAAAACCTTTCTTTTTAGTGAACTCCATGTACACAAACAATGTTCTCAATGCTCGAGTTCATGTGTACAGCCCCTGGTGATACTTAAAGCAAGGTTTTATGTTGTGTCAAGCCTTCTTAGTGTTTTAAAAATAGCAATTTTGATTCTATCATAGTAGTGCCCCTGTCACTCCCAATCAAAAGACAATTTGACCGAAACGAAAAATACTTAAAATCTTAAGTGGCATTTCCGTCCTAATTATGCTTTTAAACAAAAGTTTGACTCTGTAACACCCAGCCCAGGGAGGGCTGGCGTTTATAAACTATCTTGAACTGAGAGATAGACTCCTGTGTATGTTTGGATATTTCATGTGTATATTGTTGTGTTTTGTTTTCCCTTGATTTTATTCAGTGCAGTGCATGGTGTTTTAGTTCCTCCATTATTGTTATGTGTCATGCCCCTTTAATTGTTGTCACGCCTCTCTCTTTAGTGTGGGCTGTCATTTGTTAGGTTTAGGTTAGGAAAGTCGGGTAACTTTTGGATCGGTTAGATTAATGGTTATGTACAGTCGTGTGTGATTAGGTAATTAGCATTTGTTATATAAACAGCCCAGACTAGAGATAGGGTGTTGGGCATTGTGTTCTCTTCGAACCTGTTACAAGAGTGATCCTCTTCAAGTGTGGCACCGTACACAAAACCCACGGTTCGGTTCGTATCACAGTTTTTGGATCTGTACGGTTCTTGTTATTTTTTCTTTTAATCCTAACACTCCAGAAATGTACCCCAGCATATGATATATAGGTTAATTATCCACAATTTAGGATACAGTATTAAAAGATAGTTATATCATGTAATTAAGCACAAACAGAATTTGAAGTATTATAGAATAACAAGTAAAATAACTTGCATTTATCAAACTTCCAACTTACAACTTACCGTACAAAAATAGTGTAGCTCGTACAAAAATACACGTGACATGACCTTGCAGCACTCCACACTCCACCGTTGAGGAGCAATCGGCTCCGCTCGCAGCATCTCAAAATCTGACGAAAATCTTTTAAACTGACCTTTGTCGATCTGAAATTAAGACAGATTCAGCAATTGCATGGCCCATTTCTCGCTTAAAATATTTTCATAAACACGTTTGGGTGAATTATTTTTGTATAATATGAGATCGTAGTCAGAATGCCATTAGACTCTGTTTTGAAATTCGGGAGCAGCCAGCTGCCAGACCCATGTAATTTCGTTCATCCATTCAGCTGCCATGTGTTGCTTTGTCATGCTCATCTCGCTAGTCGTTTCTGGTAAGTGTTTTAACATAGGTGTTGAAAGTTTTCATAATGGTAGTAAGTGGTTTGTGCACATAAGCAGTGTACAGACAAACCGTGCGACGCACACACGCACTGAACCGAGACAAGCTAAACTAATGGTTCGGATGGTTTTTCATGAATCGTGCCACCCCTAGTAGTAACCTTATGGAGTACATCGTCCGTGCCGCTTCAAGAGCATGTTGCAGCTTTAGTTTGGGTGCTGCTTTTGTTTATGCCTTGTTATTTGTTCTGACATATTAAATTATTATGGAATACAACCATCATCTTGCATTCGGGTCTCCCTCTCTCATCTACCACTCTCAACGTGACAGACTCTGGTACATAAAAAAAGACTGTAGGTTGCATTTTGGCGAGAGTTATGCTTTAAGGATTTTGAAATACCTTGTTTTTTCCCCTAAAAAATGGGGGAAATGCCTATGGTTTTGGACTCAACAGACCCATGGCTACAACATAGATGATTAAAATTCAACATACTGGGTCATTGAATTTTGTTTATTAAATATTTATCCCAAAAAACTAAAGAATGTATACATATTCTTTATCAAGCATGTAAACCATGATGAATAAGGCTTTTCAATGCATATTGCCAAGCCCCCCAGGGCTCCTGGACCAGGGTGTAAAGTTTGGAGGCCATACAAACAAGTGAACATCAAAATGCTGCACCCATTTCTTACTATATTTCCATATGTTTTTAAAATCCCATTTTTCACTTCCAAAAAGTATTGGTGTTGTGCAGGAGGATGATGTGCTACATCATTGCAGAGTTGTCATTTTGTAATTTTCACTTCCTACCAGGCGCGGTTCTAGCGGGGGGGGGGGCACACTCATTTACTTCTACCTTTCAAAACAATAGCGCTCGTAATTCATGAAAATAATAATTGTTAATAATTTGCATAGATAGTTGGTGGGTCTATGTTCATGTATTGCTAAAATTATTCTGTTATTGGACGCTAGCGAATGTTTTTCAAATGTATCATGTTTTCACGAGACACTGACAATAGTATATTAAATCATATTCTGTGTACAAAATATTCGTTATTGTTTTTAATGAAACGTTGTAATTGAAAACATGTAAATGTTTGTTTTTGCAATGAATTCACAATGGTTATTGCAATGAATTAAAACCAGCACTATTATTTTGAATGGAAAAATCAGAGTTTGTGTTGCCGAAATAATATAGTGTTGCCAAGCGACCGTGAGTGGTGCCCCCCCCGCTAAAACCGCGCCTGCTTCCTACTTCCTGTCTGTAACGTGTTTAGGAAAAAAGGTGACCAAATTTGAGGCACCATAGCTCTGGCTGCTTTTAACTGACAGGGATGAACCACCACGCGTTATTTGCGTGTAATTCTCTTCTTTCCAACGGTATCATGCTTCATTTGCTAGCATATAGGTTTCGCAAGATAATCAATCGACCCTTCGTCGAAATCACTTGAAGGGTTAAAAGTGGTGGGGCGGCGCCTCACCACTTTGAAAAGTACTGGGGCAAATGCCAGCTCGCCACACATCTGCCGGCGGCTCTGCCCTGTAGTGAAACTGTCACAATGGCCAGGACTGACAAAGCTGTCGTGGCAGATGAGCTGATGGTGATGGACTATGTGTTTATGTTTGTAGTATTTACGGTGCCTTGCGAAAGTATTTGGCCCCCTTGAACATTTCAACCTTTTGCCACATTTCAGGCTTTAAACATAAAGATATAAAACTGTAATTTATTGTGAAGAAGAAACAAGTGGGACACAATCATGAAGTGGAACGAAATTTATTGGATATATTAAACTTTTTTAACAAATAAAAAACGGACAAATTGGGTGAACAAAATTATTCGGCCCTCTTGAGTTAATACTTTGTAGCGTCACTTTTTGCTACGATTACAGATGTAAGTCGCTTGGGGTATGTCTCTATCAGTTTTGCACATCGAGAGACTGAAATTTTTGCCCATTCCTCCTTGCAAAACAGCTCGAGCTCAATGAGGTTGGATGGAGAGCGTTTGTGAACAGCAGTTTTCAGTTCTTTCCACAGATCCACTGGACTTTGACTTGGCCATTCTAACACCTGGATATGTTTATTTGTGAACCATTCCATTTTAGATTTTGGTTTATGTTTTGGATCATTGTCTTGTTGGAAGACAAATCTCCGTCCCAGCCTCAGGTCTTTTGCAGACTCCATCAGGTTTTCTTCTAGAATGGTCCTGTATTTGGCTCCATCCATCTTCCCATCAATTTTAGCCATCTTCCCTGTCCCTGCTGAAGAGAAGCAGGCCCAAACCATGATGCTGCCACCACCATGTTTGACAGTGGGGATGGTGTGTTATGGGTGATGAGCTGTGTTGCTTTTACGTCAAACATAACATTTTGCATTGTTGCCAAAAAGTTGCATTTTGGTTTCATCTGACCAGAGCACCTTCTTCCACATGTTTGGTGTATCTCCCAGGTGGCTTGTGGCAAACTTTCAACAACACTTTTTATGGATATCTTTAAGAAATGGCTTTCTTCTTGCCACTCTTCCATAAAGGCCAGATTTGTGCAGTATATGACTGATTGTTGTCCTATGGACAGAATCGTCCACCTGAGCTGTATATCTCTGCAGTTCATCCAGAGTGATCATGGGCCTCTTGGCTGCATCTCTGATCAGTCTTCTCCTTGTATGAGCTGTGTTCCTTGTTCTTCATGATGCTCTCTGTGCTTTCAACGGACCTCTATGACAATCACAGAGCAGGCGCATTTAGTCGGAGACTTAATTACACACAGGTGGATTCAATTTATTATCATTAGTGATTTAGGTCAACATTGGATCATTCAGAGATCCTCGGTGAACTTCTGGAGTGAGTCTGCTGCACTGAAAGTAAAGGGGCCGAATAATTTTGCTCGCCCAATTTGACAGTTTTTTATTTGTTAAAAAAGTTTGAAATATCCAATAAATTTCGTTTCACTTCATGATTCTGTCCCACTTGTTGTTGCTTCTTCACAAAAAATTACAGTTTTATATCTTTATGTTTGAAGCATGAAATGTGGCAAAAGGTCGAAAATGTTCAAGGGGGCCGAATACTTTCGCAAGGCACTGTAATTGTGTTAATGTATGGGTTTTGTTTATGCGCCGACCTCTGGGCACTGGGATTGGGGTAGGTGCTTGGTTACTCATTAACCATGAATTGTGCACTCCCACACCGGCACGTGATGAGTAATCAAGATGCCTATTTAATCCCAGTGTTCTGGAATGGTTGGCACGTGTTATTGTGAAGGCATTCCTGTCTGGTTTGTTGGAGTTCCTGTTAAAATACTGTTCTAATGAAGGTGTCCTCTCCACTATATGAGTTGTACTTAGAATATATTGCATAGTTTAGCCAGGTGTACACTCTATGTTTAGCACTCACATCCTGTGCCGCGTCAGAGCACAGTAGCTATTAATTATTGTTGTGCAGCTACTATGTATCCAGAAGCATTATTCTGTAACAGGAATTTCGTGTTCATTAAACATCACGAACGTCCTCCCTGCCTTGGTCTCCCATCTCTCCAACACCACACAACACCTACGTCTGTGACAATAACAATAACCCCTGTAACCCCTTTAACAAAAACCTCTGTGACCCCTGTAACCATAACCCCAGTAGTGCTGTCACAATAACCACTGTCAAAATAACCCCTGTATTTATAACCCCTGTAGTACTGTAAAAATAACCCCTTGTAGTGCTATAACAATAACACCTCTAACCCATGTAACAAAAACCCCTGTAGTGGTGTAACAATAACCCCTGTAACAATAACCCTGGTAGCAACCCCTGTAAATATAACCCTTCTTACCCCTGTAACAATAACCCCTGAAACCTGTATAACAACATCCCCTGTAACTACCAATATCCCCTGTAAGAAAGCCTTTGTTTCCCTGTAACAATAACCCATGTAACCCCTGTAACAATAACCCCTCATAGTCAATGTCAATGTGTAATTTATTTAAATAGCACATTTAAAACAACCACAGTTGACCAACTGGATAAAATATAAATACATGAATAGGCAATTACGAATGTCATATGAAAATAAAGAACAGAAAACAGTACAAAAAGCAGAAACAGCAGCACATGTATGAAAAACATTACGTCAAGATCAGTTTGTTTAAAAGCCAGTGTGAAAAGGTGGATCTTGAGCAATGACTTAAAAGTTTTTATTAGCCGCTTTCCGACTGCAGGGATTTTTGCAGTTCCTTGAACATAACGTTCCTATAACCCTTTTTTTCTTGTGTTCCGATAGAAGAAATTGCGGGATTATGTAGTTCCTTGCACCGGCGTTCCTATAACCTTTATAGCTCCTACTCTAGAGCAGGGTCTTTCCCTTTTCCTAGGTCTACGTTGATAGGTTCAATTGGCCGATCGCTTCGTTTGTCTGTTGTGTATAATACTATTATGCTGGAGCCTTCGTCTTCTGTGTTTCTGTGTTAAGTGGCTACTCAATTTCTTTACTCCAGCCTAGTTTTTAAACGCCACGGTTCAAACTGCGTAGGACATTATCAACACAACATTATTTTTTAAAAATTGTATTGGATGTCGTTTTCAGCCTCGTAATCTGAACGAACAGCAAGTCGCTGAAGGAACAAGGAAAACAACCTGGGCCCGGTTCCCCGATAACGTTCACTCTTAGCCCGCTAAGAAGACTCAAAAAGATATATCTTACCGAAGTTGTTTATGTTCTTAAGTGTGTTCCCCGAAGTCTCCCTTAGGAAACTTCTTAACACGCTGCCTCTTAAGTGCGACGTTACAAGGCACTGTCCCAAGGGAAGGTGCTGAATGTGTTGTCATCGATTGCTCAGGAATCGATTTTTCAGTTTACGCAAGGTGCAATACGGTGTTAAGAAAGACAACATGTAATATGTAAATGAAATATTCCTCAAATTATTCCAGTAACATTTATTTTAGCATAGTTGAAGTTATCAGTAAAATATAGACTACTAATTAAATTAAAAAATTGTCAGTAATGTGTTCACACGAAATGTTGTTATTGGTAGACGAACCGGGTATCCCTCGCTAACCATCCACTCTCCTCATCCCGTTGTCCCGCTTCTTGAAGTGGGTTTAACGACTTCTAAAAATGATGTAATACACTTTTCATTTTTTTGGGTTTACAGTTCCTAATCTGATTTTGGTATAAGTTTGTCTTTATAGTTGCTGAGCAACAGTCACACCAGTGACCGTGTCTGTGTGTGTTTGTACGTGCATGTTCATTAAAAATACTTGATCATCAACAAGATTGTATGTCATTCTGTCATCCTTAATGAGTCAACAACTGATTCTCTATTGCCATTGGAAACCTAGGCATAAAATCTTGCTCTATCTATGAGATACCTTATTTATCCACAAGGAAATTAAGCAGTGTCAATCTAAGTGCACTGCACATTCATATATAAAGGCTCCTTTGAAGAGGCTGCGTAAAGACATTAGTTCATAATGTACATTATCTGTGTGTTTGACAACGCGTAAGGCTACGCATAAGCTATGCATGAGGCAAAGCAGCAGAAAGGGAATCCTCTGACAACCATGTGACCTGCGTTCAATGCCCAATAAATTAATGAAGATGAATCAGCAATGTGACATGCTAATTTGGGCATATGTCAACTTTTGACTGAGAAATTCTAAGGTGTAGGCTTTTTCGCCAACCTTAAGAGAAGCATGTCAATGATTGGTGTTGCATAGACCACTTATGGAATGGACACAATGGCATGATAGAGTAAAGGTTTAAAGGATTAGAATCACACACAGAACATTTAATGGATGCAAGGTTTGAAAATACCA